>JANSTX010055495.1:0-10125 GCA_027564355.1 Penthetria funebris
TATAGTTTATTATTTATTATTATTAGATTTTAAAGTACATGTTTAAAGCTTGGTGAGAAAATTGCGAATATCAATTTTGATATTTATCCTTTAAAATTTATTGTAATTGCATTGTGCTAACACATTAAATGCCAATAATTTTAAGTACTCGTAATAAATTTGAAATTTATCATAAACTGTTTACTACGTACGTATATTTCCACGAGTATACTCTTAAATTCGCTGATTTTTTTAAAAAGATTATAAATCACCTGAAGATCTCAACACTGGTGTAGTCATACTCGTATATTTTGTATACTAATTCTCAACTCTTGCATATAAAGACGTATTGTTTCACGTAAATTTGCAACTCAAAAAACTCTTAATTGAATGTTCAAGTATGAGGATGTTTCAGTCAATTTTCCACCAACCAAGATTTATATTAAGTCAAAATACCAACAATTTCAGGAATTTAATATTCGTTATAAATACTAATTCCTTTTTTTTTGCAATTGTACATACTAATGTTTATCATGTGTCCTTATACTAGTATATCGCTTAGATTTTCATAAACAGTGATAATAATAAATTTTTATTTGTTTTGTCTATTACAGGTGCATGTTGTTATACTAATTGGATATAACATTATTAAACCGTAAGTAAGATGATATTTTCTTTTAAAATCCTTTAATCCATAATTTTGATTTTATTAATTTATAATGTATTTATTATTGATATATAAAATATATTTGATGTATAATTGATGGATGGATACGTTTTTAAACAATTTTCTCTTTTAATTGTGATTGAAATAACACTATTTACATACTCTTTATGGGTTTTCTTTTTAATTGTTATATAAACGCATTTAATGCAACAATATATCCAGATCGGTATAATTAATAATCTATGACATTTTATCAATTAATTGGTTATGATTTACTATATCATCTTATTAACTTAACCTTTACGCCACACTTAAGTGCATAAGGCGTTATTATTTTACACTTTCCAACACACCAAATGCCAAACAAAATGGCATTTATTTTCAATATAGTGTGACACATGTAGGGTTGGTCGGGTCGGCTAATGTCTTAAAATTATGAAAAATTCCTTATATTCATAAATTTCTTGAAAACCTTAATTATGTTTCCGTTCACTTATACCAAATGGTTGCAAAAACACTCAGTTAAGAAAATAACTGCAGAGTCATAAAGTTTAGAAAAACATGCAATCTATTTTTTAAATTTATTTTGACATTTTAAAACATATTTTTACTGAAATATTTTACATGACCTTTTTTTATGATTATTGTAAATAAAATATATAATCAACAGTATTTTTGAAAACGAAATGTATAATGTATTGTCATTAGTACTAGAAAAGACAAATGTAAGTAGAATTATAATTGTTATTATTTAAATTAAATGTTATTTTGATTATTTTAACTTAAAAGTAAAATTTATATTATTAATTCGTTAATTTTTATGGACATATAAACTCCTGTAATATGATGGCACGAGTTCCCTTTATTAATTTTTTATATATTTATATATTTTAACGTTAAAATTAATAACACATACGGAAATTATATATATTAAATTTATTATGAGAATGTTAAACAATTGGTAATTTAATTAATAATTTTCTTTATATTTTATTATTTTAAAAATAATCGTAAAATTCATTCTTCTAGAAGTTTAATACTAAATTAAACATGTCAAATTTAGTACTTGGAATTTTATACTTAACATCCTGCTGACCAAACTTTAAAAGATATTTAGTATATATATTATAATAATATTTAATTAATATATGTCTATTGACTGAAAGGTTATTAATATTTTGTATAATTTTCAAACCCTTTTGCTTATTAAAGTTTTGTAATACGAGTGTGATAATATATGGACAGCTGTCAGTTTTGCTAGAAATGTATTTATGAGAATTGGTTCGATAATATGTACATTACTGTATTAGTTAAGTAAATTGCAATGACTCTTATGGTGAATAGCATATAGTATATTTAATATATATTTTCAATAATATTTACCTAAAAATAAATAATGAATACAACTCGTAGTATATATTATTAAAATCTATAAAGAAAATTAAAATTCCTTAACATATTATAAATACTACGTCGAGTAAATCGAGCACGTGTTTGTTGTTAAATCTGATGAAAATTGTGTAGTACATGTAGTATTCCAATGGATTATTCGTTATTTTATTTACGTTAAAATTTTAAAACAAACAAATTCTTGAAATGCACATTTAGCTAAAACAAAAAAAAAAAAAAACAGAATTAAATTCACAATCAGAATTAAATTGATGTAGGTTTTATTTTCAAAAATTTTTAGTAGCTATTTCAAGTCTAAATTACGTTAAAGAATGAACTAAAAATATATACTCGTATAGATATACATGCCAACATAATTATATACATGATTTACTTATCCAGATTTAATGTTAATTAATGAAGAGGTATTTAAATTATCCTATTATAATTAGCTTGAATTAAAAGTAAATTTGTAAATAAGTTGCTGTTTGTGCTTTCATTTCTGTTTTATCAATTCTCTGAATGTTGAAATGAAATTGGAAAGAAAACTACTATTAACACAATATGCTACATGAAAAATTTTAATTTAAAATTTCACTGTATAGAGTGATATTTTAATGAAGAAGATTTAGTTATTTTTTTTATTATTAAGTCTAAAAAACTGTAATATTCATTAGAAATGTAATACCAAATATTTATTTAAGTAAGGTAATAAAAATCTGAATGTAATTCTGAAATTCATTTAATTTAAATTGAATGTATATTCATTATTTAGTTTTTATTATCACATTCAATAAACATTTATATACTACTTATAAAACTCATGGAACTTATTCCTAATATCAAACTCAATTTACAGTTCTGCTAATGACAGCAGTACCCTGTATCAATCTTATTATTTCAATAAAATGTCAAATGTGGTCGTCTATATGCATATGGTCAATATTTTGCATGAAAATATGTGATATTCTTAACAACGCGATTTTAAATTAATTATACTTTTGAATCGGGGCGTGCAAATCTAGTTGCTTTACGCTACTTTGGAATGATCAAAATGTTGAACGTGACTTTGTTTCTTGCAACTTTGTAAAAAATATTTCACTCCAGAAAATATTGCCATTATACATAAAAGTGTAGCACGCGACAGAATTTAACGGCGCGATTCACATCAGTGTAGGCGGTTGTTATACCACCCCCAGTTTATATTATATTAATTAATAATAATTTCGATAGAATTTTAATATCGCGTATTATAAATGAAAATATTGGATTTTTTTTCTTAAATAATGGTAAATTACGTCGGAAAAGCATTGTATGTATTAGAAGATTAATAATAGTTTAGTTTCTCTCGATTGACGTTTGATGTAAAAGAAAATTAACATATAGTAATACTGCCCCCTATTGCGTTATTTAGATGTTAGATGGTTAAGATAATATGATATTAGACGTTTAATAAATATGACTCTAAATATCAATTTTTCAATGCAATAAATGTAAATTTTTGGAATGCATAAAAAGTAATTAAATATAATGCAAATTGACTGTTATTGAATGCATGCGTTTGATGAAAACTTATCCATAATTAAGTTCATCTAATCAATTCAAATCTTGTAACATTCGAGTATTAGTGGAATTGGATATTGAAACAATAATTTGTATGTTCAATTGAGAATGAATTGAACGTGAAAAATGTTGCTAAATATTTATTTAATATTCAAATGATTCAAGGTAAACGTCAATCTTTTCCCTTTTTTTTTTTTTCTTTCTTAGTTATACTAAGCCTTTATACTTCTTTAAAATTAACAATACAATTTTATTTTGTATTTTTTTAGATGCTGTATTTTCTTTCTTATTTTTCTTTTAATTTATTTATTTTAAATTTATGTAAATATTTATAAAACATTTTTCAAGTTCATGGATATACTCGTACATTGACTATTATTTTGTGTTTATAATTGGTAATAAATTATACGAATGAAATATGCATTTAAATGATCTGTTTATTTTAATGAAGTTGTTATTGTTGATTTTGTATCCGTCCGTTCTAGTATCTATTGTAGCAATGAAGAATAATTTTATTTCATCTATTTCACATTTATTAAAAACATATGTATGATGACAAGTATAGTTTGTACACTCATAGTTTAATATTCATTTGTGTAACAAAAAAAAAAAGTTCTCTGTTGACGTTGACATTTGTAACAAATAAATTCAGAAATTTAATCCATTTTAACAACATTTTAATAAGTTTGCAAAGAAAGGTGTGCAGTTTTCTCAATTCCATTTAATTTTAATCATACATTTTTATTTAACCCCATTATGTTTCATTCGATTATATCAGTTTTATGACATCTTAGTCGGGCTGACTTTCAATACATTAAATTTGTTAGTTTTTAAATTATTTTCAATCATACCGTTCAACGATTTCTACAAACGATATAATTCAATGTAAAAAATGTTTGTTTAAATTTTACTAACTGAATTTATTTTTTCACCATCTATTCTCGTGTTATATTTATCCCGAAATTTTGTTTCACAGATGATAATATTATATCAGTTACATATTTTTATATATAGAAAGATTATATTTATACATATTATATATGTAACTTGAAATGAAACATGTAGAATGGAAAAAAAATACTCTAAATATTCTTATATTTCAATACTTCCAGTCTGATGATGGTAAATAACATTACAAGACTCGTACAAGTGTACCAATTTTAAGTTATTTTATTTTTATTGGCTGTAAATTGTAGAGTGTCATTGTAAGGACAGTCATCTCTACCAATGATTAAGAATAGCATTTTTTTTTTTACTTCATTTGATGATGATGATGAGAAATATGAAGGACATAAATAAATATGCTGGAGTTTTTATTGAGTGATTAATTCAATTGAGATTACTTAAAGAGTTTTCTGTTGTAACTTATTTGCATTGTCGGTTGTCATTTTTATTTGTACTACAATTTCAAATAATTTATTACCATTTTACGCTTGTTCTAAATTACATTTTTGTTTATGGCGGTATATAAAGAATTCCTGAATTAATCTTTATAAATTAATTTGATACCATATGTATACAAATATTTTTTTTTGTCAATATTACAACGTATTAGAATAGAAAATGCAAAAAGATAAACATCTAATTGATTGAATATTTCTATGTTTACCATTTTAATTTTTTATATGATACAGAAGGCGTACAAAATAACACGTATAAAGACATGAATTTTAAATTTAAAGAATCATTAATATTATTATGATTTTAGTATTGATATTGTAAAATCTTTAAGTTTGAAAATACATTTTTCTCTCCTATTGTGCCTAAAATTAATTACACACTTAACATTCAATCTTGAAGTTTGAATATTGAATTGTTTACATATTTTTTTTTCATCCTTAGCTCTTGAAGATGAAGATCTCTTTACTTTCAATGCATCTGTTGTGTGTATAATTCGATTTTGATATGTTTAAGAAATCCGAAAAATTTCTAGTAAATAATTATTTCAAAAATATTTGCTCAAATTTTTCAACGGCAGATGATGTATTTAAGATTTATGTATACTTTTATTACTTACTGTGTACTACAAGTAACACAAACATTTGTTTATAGTATTATTTCACGTATCTCTTGCAATTTCATCATTAAAATGTACTTTACAATTATTAAAAAAATTCTTTTAACAACAATAATTGTTTTTTTAACAAATAAAATACATACCCACTAGATATTCTAAAAATTTGTACAAACATTAATTTAAATATTAAGGTAAATTGATGGTAATTGTAGAGATTGTCGTAATATTCTAAAAAAATCGTTTATCTTTACATTCAATTTCATCTCTCCTGTGTAAACCCGTAAGTTTATATCAAACCATCTTTTGAGGATGTGTTTCCTAAATTTTACGGCCTCCAGGCATTTAAATCAAATGTTCACAATTTCCTGCGTTCATATCCTTCTCCTTCATCGTTATGAGCAATTAAAAAGTTAGTTTGTGTTTTGAACTTTAAAGTGTATCGGGACCCACCTCGTTAAAGAGAAACTTTAGCATTTAAAAAAAAAAAACAAAAATCAGGACAAAAAATTTTTTAACGAAGACTTATTGAAATTAGATCAACGTTGGATGAAGTGAATCAAGTGTATAAAAAAAGATTAGGTTGAGAAGTAAACATCTTTAAACTGCAACTGAAAATATTGATTATAAATTTTTATATTTGAAAGATTTTATATATAGTTTATATTCCTTGCTAACCGCTATGATCGTTATTCAATGTCCTACGGCGAATACGATTGATTTATCAAAACCTGTATATCTTTAAAAGTTTTTACTTTATTTATTAAGTGACTATATAAGTCACTTAACACCATATGATACTTACTAATATATTTAATTTTTAGAACACAATCAATATAAATTATAATCGTAAATAAATTCTTTTTAATAATACAAAAAAAAAACAATATTTTAATAATTCTATTTTTTTCTATTTTCAAATTAACTAAAACGGAAATAACAAACCATTTGATTTAAGATTTACGTGACTTTTTAACAATTATCTGCATATGTTTCAAATTAAACTATATAGACATAAATTATTTTATTTTTTAAATTAATTATAAATACCATCATTAATGTTTTTTATGACTATTCTAATAGTTTTTTTTATCCATTTTATTTTGTTTTTCTACAAATTTAATGCGTGTATTACATATGTATTATACATTCAGCATTGAGATCAATGTACTTAAATTAAATGTATATCTACTCTTATATACCTCTGTCAAATATCGAGGGTATTTCAAGAAGAGTAACGTTTTTCAAGACCAACCATCAACCAATTTTTCACAATATTTTTATATATAAAATTCGAGTACTGTACACGAATTTGAAATTATAAAGTCATTTATAAATAAAGAAATAAAGAGATCCAAAACAAATAAATAAATAAGAAAGTTTTATTATATGCCTTCAAAATGTTTATAGTAAATTGAGATGAATCGAATTTTTCATAGGGCATCGTAGCTATATTTAGAGATAAGGAACTACGTTGGTTGATATCATTAAATTATTTTGCTATAAAGAACTTCAAGCAAATTGTTCATTTATAAACAAAACCTTTTCAAACGTAAGAATTTTCTGTGTGGGCATATGTGTCATGAGGAATTGTTCTAAAATAACATTTTTAATAGGATATTATACTAATCACTAAATTTTACGAGTCTATAAATATATAGAAAAATATAACAATAATAATCATGTTTCTCTATAAAATATAACATTTTTCGTACATCAAAACATAATATTATGCGTTTTTGTTTATATTAAAATGAGGAATATTTATGTATACGAGGGCGTCTTGATAATTAAATTAAAAATAAAACAAAGAATTAATTTTTTTTTTTTTCAAAACATAAATCAGGTTATTTCGCAACATAATCTCCTTTTCGATACATATTTTCCAACAATATTTCAATCCTTTATTGGCTTTGTAATTATTTCACGTCAATGAAAATTTTCGCCAATGATTTCCAACAAGCCAAATCTAAAGATACGAGGTGACTGACGATGTAATTTGTGTAATTTGGCCATGACAATTACTGATTTGTGGTCGTTTTTTCCTTAAATTTCTTTGTTGTATAATGTTTCAATATTGTTTATCAATTGGTGAACAAACGCGGCTTCAATTTTCTTCTATTTAACTTTTTTGGTTAACTAAAAGTCAGTAACCATATTCACTAGAACTTGAGCTGCTGATTGGTCTCAGAATTCGTATAATAAGAATTCATATATGTTCAATGTAATTACTGTAATTCCATCATTCAGAACAATTTTGTATGCATGTTAAAATATCTATAGTAATCGGTTTCGCCAAATACTTTTATGTTATATCTGAGTTGAAAAATTAATAGAACTTTGAATTTTTCATATTTTATTTTGATACCAAAAAAAGTATATCATTTATACCGTTAACCGTCATGGTCACGGTTTACACTAATGTCCAAGTAGTGTACTTTTACTTTTGTTACTTTAATTATTTCCTGTGAGATGACAGTGGCTCACAACTACTTATTTATGTGTCAAATATTGATTTCGTTATATAGATTTAGTTAATATGTTTGATTGTTAAGTAATTATAGACTAGTTGTATTTTGCTCCAATATCTCTGGTTTACTATGATTTATCTTTTATTGATAACAACAAATATATAGTATTCGTGCCCATCATGTACTCTAATGTAATAATCGCATATACGAGTATAATATTTAATATTTACTTCACCATCTCCAATCATTCAAAAAAGATGTTGTCAGCTAAGATGTATGCTTTTGTAGTGTACTTAAAGATTGTAGTTTTAGGGATATATATATATATATATATATGAGTTTTTCATGTTATCGAAATTTGTTTAATTTTCTTTCTTTTTTCTGACTATAACCAGCAACAGATGGTGAGATTATGTTATTTTCTTTCTTCTGTTAGCATTAGTTTATTAATCACCCAAACAATTCATGATCAAATTACAAATAGAAAAATAAGCTTATAAATAATAAAATATTTATGTTGGAAATATAGAAAAAAGTACGTATATGTAAGACTTATTTTGTACAAGAAAAATATTATATGTTGTCAGAGGAGTACATTTTTTCTTATACTTATAATTGATTTATTATATTATTGTCGGATTAATTTAATGATTTGTCACTTATATGTCTAGAATATTATTATTATTAATACATAGATATCTTCTCGTAACTCGAAAACACCTAAGGTAAGGCTAATCTACTGGTTGGTTTTGTCTATCCATCTAGTAATTCATCAAACTCGTATTTGTTTTATCTTATCTCTGACAGTGGACGATATTTTAGTGGACAGGATATGTTCTATATAAAGTACTCACAATGATGGTTATTCATATTTGCAATAACGTATATGTTAATTTTTATCGTTATCGTATAATCGTAAATTTTATTCACTATTATTGAAATTAATTTGAACTCAAAATATTTACAAATCTAATTTTTTGTATAAATTAAGTAGATTTTAATAACCGTGAGTTATGATTTATGAATCAATCACAAATTAAAATTTGTATTTGTTATCATCTTCACTATATATTGCTTACCGAAGTGAGAGAACTTTTGGAAAACGTGTGCACTAACCGTTGAACAAGGATTTAGTATTCTATAGTTGCTGGAATCATCTCCTATTTTGTAATATAAACTTATTAAAATTATCAATTTTTTGACATTCATCTCATCACCATCTTAACCTGTACAGCACACGGATGCATATAGGGCGACATTACGATATTTATTTACCGTTTCTAATATACAAACTTCAAATTTGACCTCACTATACAATTGAAATGTACCAACAGGATAATATAAGATCAATAAAATAATATTTCAGTTGAGTGGTGCATAAATACCCTGCTACCTATTTTATTGTGGAGATGTTTGAGGAATTGTTTATGAATTTGTTTAAAATAAAATTTTCTTGCATTTAAAAATATGCACTTATATATTTTATAAAAATAAAATGTGATCTACACGTACAGATACAACATTTTTTATTATTGTTCAAATGTCATGTGTATAGCCGGTGTTAAGTACGATCGGTGGTGAATTTTCGATTTCCTATAGATGATTGTCACAAACCAATCACTTTCGTGTCAAGCGTTCATTAATCTGGTGGAAGTGCATACGAAATTAGAACCTCTACTCGAACTTGATGTATATAAGTGTATAATAACTAATAATTTGAAATGGAGAAATACATTTTTCTATATATTTTTGTCTTGGATAAATAGGGCTATCAATTGATCAACAAGTCAATCATAAAATTTATTGTATGTATCTAAAAAAAAACATGCTGCAGCACTATTTATTTATACAATTATTTATACTGTTAATTGAAATCATGCACAACGTCAATTACTGTCTATGTGCACATAGTTGTATAAGAAATGTTCAGGTTTTTTTTTATTATTCTAATTTTTACATTTCACAGTATAATAATAAAAAATTATAAATAATAAATTTATTTCCTTAATAAAAATATATCATACACTATAGGAAACATAATA
>JANSTX010055496.1:0-10124 GCA_027564355.1 Penthetria funebris
TAAATCTATCCTATATGTTATTATGACTTCTGGCGTTGGATTGCACTTAGAAATAAATATTTAAAATATTTATCATTATAATGGACTTTTAATGTCACTAGTTTTTCTAAATTTTGGTACAATTTATTCAGAATTGGACTGTCGAAACTAATTTACATTAAATTACTTCAATTAGGTATCTGAATGTATTCTATTATTATTTTTAAATTTAATTAGTCATTACACTATGCTTATCATTGATGTCGATAATTTTAGTACAACTTCATTACTCGATGGGAATACGTTTCAGTCAGTTCAGTCAGTTGTGGTTTCAGCCATCACCGAAAATAAGAAAGTGAGAGTGTTATAAATCCTTCAAATTTAAATAATAACGACAGACTTGAAAGCTCATCTATGAGAAAAGATACTGCAGTTGGTTGTAAGAATCTAGAAAACCATAAAATTTTTACAATTTTGCCTTCAACTATTAAACTCATGAACTCACACAAATTCAAAGACAATTTATTCACTAAAAAGAATATAATCTTAGTTAAATATAGTACCTAACAAAATTGTAAATATATTGTTATTAAGCATTACAAGTCATTCATACACTATTGGACATGACTAAAATATAGCAAAATATGCAATGTTTGATCTGATATATTTTATAGTATGTTAATAGTATAATACTAATAGCCCGGTCCACTCAAATAGATTTACACATTCTGAATGGATTAAGTGTAGCATATATTGACGTAATTATTGCCCAATTAAATGTATATTAAATGTATATGATCAATCTATTTCCATTTTTCTCGTCTGATAATCATTTACATTACCGCAATCAGAGAACAATCTCTATAAATTTTCATTGAGTTTAATTTGATGGTATTCACTTCATTGGAAATCCATTTGATGAGAGTGGTTGCTTTAAGGCCTAGATCGGTATTGCGGACTCGTCAATCTATTTAAATTGACTTAAATAAGTAATTTAAGTTCATTTGAAACAATGGTCTAAAGAAAAATGAAAAATGATTGATTGTCCGGTCTTACTTTTTTTTTTCTTCAAAATAATAAAAATAACACATAAATAAATCGGAAAAAAAGAAATATACCAACTATAAAATAAGTGTTGACATTCAAAGAAAAAAGATTCATTTGTAATAAAAATAAGATACATCACAAAATGTGTCACTTACAATAACACAAAAACTGATATTTTGGAAGTAAAGGGAGCGAAAAATTGTTATTTTTGTATGTTAATGACAGAAAATCTCTTGTATTTACCAGAGTCTACAGAAAAAAAAAACCCCTAACGTACGTGTATTATTTGCAAATAATATGGATTGGCATGTAAATGAAGCATAAAGGAAAAAAAATCATTGCCGATGGCTGATTTATGTTTTTTGTGAAGTGGTGTGAAAACATAATATTTTTTTTTTTGGTTGACATTTATCGTATAAAATACAATATACCACATAATTGAGTTTCAATAAATAAATCATGATCAATGACGATAAATAATTACATACTCAAAATGCTCGTAAATCCTTAAATTTCATAAAGTATTTATTATCCTTATAGTGTGATGTAATGCACATGAGATTATATTTAAATTAATTGTTGAATATGTCTTGAAAACAAATATGCATAAAGTTTCGATCTGTAGCTATAATAATTAGATTGTAGTGGTATGTTACAATTTGAGGTGAATTCTTATATCGTATTCACTAGCATTACCATACGTTGAAAGACTATCAAATGCATATGTAATGACCAAAACAGAAATATTTATTAAACACTAAAATTTCATTCGAGTACCTTAGACCGACCGATAATCTTTAGTTTTGTTGACACTACTCTGCATTATTCTTATTTTATGCGAAACAACGAACAACATAATGATTTAAAGTTAATTACTGAATAATGGTGTGCATATCTTATAAAAGGTTATTTCAACTAACTGTAATGTTAATATCAAATATTTTATCCGGAAAATGTTAAGTTTAATAATAAGAAGTCATGGTTTGTAATAGACTGATCCAAATCCCTATTCTTTGATAGATTTCTCATCAGTACAATAATTACCCAGCAGGAAGAAAAAATTATTCTACTGGGTTATTGATATACATTCTTTCAATTATATAATTTGATTGAGTTTAATGCTAATATAGATTTAATGATTAATTTGCAGACTATTAAAAATATAATTAACGTCATCTGCATTACTCTTAAATAATATCACAAAGTAAGCATTTACGTTTAATATGTAATTATTACCCACGATTATTGATTAGAATCTTTACATTTTATAGCAACTTAAAATCTAGTCCATCATCAGCATCATCATCAGTCCAGTTTCTTAGATCATGTACAGTAAACATTTTAGTTTATTATAGAATTACTTATATATATGTACTATAAATGTTACATATTTTTTGCAATTTTTATTCATTCAATTCATTTTATCAGCCGTATTTGAGTTGTGTCAATTGAAGCTCGATTAATTCCTTTGTATGTGACACACTAATGTGGAATACGTATCAACGGATCAGGATGTTTATGATAATTATTCAGATTTGTTTGTCAGTATTATCAGATATAGGTTAGTCCATGTGGATTTCAGAAGAAGACGATATACTTTTGTTATAAATGAATTTTGTGAAGCACATCAGCTTTATTATTAAATATCTAGTAAATATCTGTAAAATGATTCCGACTATATTCACTTTTAAAATTTACTCAGACCATTTGTTACGCTTATCTGTGACCATTAAATTTTTTGATATTTTCATTGAACTTTTTACTGCTGTAAAAATACTAATAACTAATTATCATATTGTATGTTTACATAGAAATTTATACATAGTATAGTAGCTAGTATAGGTACAAATAATCTATAAGAAAATAATTTTCATTTTCCACATATCTTGTATTTTTTGTTTCCTATATACAAGTATTATTTTGTTGGCCTTTCTTATTTAGAATCTAATTTATTACATGATGAATTCGTTTAGATTGCATCTACTGAAATTGCTAAAATAAGAGTAAGTATGATTAATTATAGGGTTTTTAACGAAAAATAATTTTTCTTCAAGAGATAGCAAAAAAATTCAATTTTCGGTTCTGAGTAATATTATTTTAGTCTTATTTTGATATGTGGGTACTTATTATTCAGCTGGTTCTTACAAAATATATCCAACTATGGTAATTTAAAAGATATAGATATAGATACTATCGTATGCTATATAGAATATATTTATATAGTTTCGTTTAAGCAAAAATATAATCATTAGTATTTTAGAAGTAATAAATTAGGATCAGTCATATTAAGACTTGTATCAAATGCTAAAATAATTTATAGAAACATTGGTACAGCAAGCCATTTAACTAGCCCTTCGCTAACGACATAAAATAATGGGCTTTGTGCATCGTATTTTGACTGGCAATAAAAAATAGATCTACTACAACAAACCCAAAACTAAAAAAGTCATGGGTCAAGCCCGGACAATCAAAATACATGTTTTCAAGATCATGCTGTCTGTATTTGGTGAGATGACCTAGGTGATTATTATTATGAATTACACCAACCTACCAAAACAATTACAAGGGATTCTACAGACTACATGCGTTTGATTCGAGCATTGAAGGAAAATGATCACAATTCGATCAAAAACCGAATAGTGTTCCTTTTCAATATGACAAGGTACCAGTTTATATAAGTTTAGACGAAGATATAGATGAAGTAGAAAATTTTCAATATTTGGGATTTTTTTGAAAAAATTGACAGTGATGCTGATGCAGACGTAAAGTTGTGGATACAAAAGTGTTGGCAAATGTTTGGTATGGTGACTAGATTCTTGTGGGTCATATTTATTTCAAAACATCTAAAGTTGTGCACAAATTGGAAGTATACTATTGTATGGCTACAAAACTTGAAATACTTTGAATAATATAACTAATTATTATGTGAATCACTACAATAGTTTAAAGGGTTTCAGCTGCTGGATAAAATTCTAATGTACATTTTAATATAATTCCACATTATTCCGAAATTATTTCTAAATTAAATTTGACCATTATGCCACTAAAAACGTCCATTAATAATTAAATAATTATATTACATTCAATAAAAACTTTTAACTTTTTATATCATGAATTAAGTGGGAAAAAAAGATTATATATAAACGGGTTGCAATTCCCGAATTTAAATAGATTTAAATTAAACAGTGCTTTTTTTTTATTAGTAAATAATTATTTAAAGTTGTGAAGTGTTTAAATTTTGTACCAACCCAAAACGAATTTTGTTTTATATTTAATAAAAAAAAAACGTTTTTTGAAAATTGATATTTTACACATGGTTTCTCTTCCGATTTAACACTTGTTTCTATCGATGACTTATGACCTGGCAGAACAGCAATTCTTATGAAGATGCCAAAAAATTAATCAAATCGTGAATAGTCGCAAAACAAAAGTCATTTATTTCAATGCTACCGATTGTATGCTACCAGAAAGACAGGACAAAAGTAGTAGCTATCCATGGACAAAAAAAGGGGAAAAAATTAAAAATCAAAATAACTGTAGACATATCATTTGACTCCACCGCGGTTTAAAGTATCATTATTTAGGTTGTGATAAAACGTATCCTTAAGGATCATTAAAAATTGTACAGAAATGTGTTCTTTAATATACATAAAGTGGGAACATTTATATAATCATGATCATAAACAACCATTATGATCTATTTTTTAAAAAAAAAAGAAATTTTAAAATAATTTTTATGATTCATAAAAGCATATTTTTGTTCAAATATAGGAGTATATTGTACTTGTATGACACTTTAATATATATCCTATCTTCCTATATATTCCTATATATACTCGGTACTTCAAACCGTTTATAATTTTATAAAAAATATATAAGGGTAGATGAAAAGAACCTACTATTTATTATTAGATTTATTACTGAATCAACCAAATATGAAATTTTTATTACATATTATAAACAAATATATGTAAATATTTTTAATATTTTATTTATAAGAGGAAGAATAAATATATTCATATCTTTTTTTTCTATTTTATTATTTTAATGCAAATATTTAAATAACAAATCATTGAATATGCTAGAATTAAACTCATTTATCCCTTTAACGTATATCTTTTTCTGGAAAAAGATATTTTAAAAGAAATTACGTAGGTAGGAATTTATTGATGCTTCTAGATGTAATACGAGTATTTATATGTTTCGTTGATATAGTTGGAATGGATTTTTTCTAAAAGGATATTTAGTTGTATAAACATATATAAGTGTCAGTAAAGACAATCGAAAATTTTGAGACGAAGAAATCCACGCTAGGGCATAACAAAATTAGCTAAAAGTCATGAATGCAAATGACGGTCCCTAAAATTTTATAATTTTTGATAAAAAAAATATTTACTATTCAATATGATCATTTGTCGTGCTGATGTATCAACAAATTTGACATGTATGCGTAAAAAAGCAATTGTTTAAGTGGTAATTAGGTCTAATAGCAAACGATCACTCTCTGCTTTTTTTAAATCGATAAGAGCAAAAGCGTTTAAAAGACTAAATAATTGAACAAACTAGTATTAAATGATGCAGTGAGCCGTTACAAATTCCAATAGAACACTACGCAGTTACATAAAACTTATTTGACATAAATAATTTTTTTCAAATCAGTTAATTTCTTCGCAACAGTAGGCTTCATATTTGCTAGGTCTTGAATTCGACGCACTTTTGATCCGTTTTAATGGTTAACGTATCAACAAAAAATATAGAATTGTAGAAACATTCAAATTAGCGTTTTGTTGTGGGTAATGGCATTGAATTTCACTGGCTACCATATTCATTTTTGTATTTTCATCATGGTTTTTAAAATGTATACAAATATAGATACAGATATGGGCAAAAATAATCTAATTGACAAAACTGCTGCAACATCTTTAATTGGACTGTGACTGACGCATTCTGTTTAGTACTAAAATTAAAAAATTTCAATAATAATTACAATTTCAAATATTTTTAATTTGATTTAACTTCTAATACCGTGCTATAGTAAATGTCTGATTAATTTAAAAATCCAATACTATATCTTGTGCAATTGCATATATTTATTTAGATATGGTAAACTTCAAATAAGCCGATTACTAGCCTCAACTATATAATATTGATAATAATAATAAAGTTCTAGATATTCTGTCCATTTGTTACATTAAAATATGGACGATTTTGAATAAAATTATAGTAAGTATATTTGTATTTAACTGCATTGAAAACTACACGTTTATTTTGAACACATTAAAATATATTCTAAAACTAAAATCCATTCTATTAATTTGAATGTGGTAAAGGAAATCCTTTCAGATAAAATTGCTTTTAAATAGATTTACGTTGTTAATATTTTTATTCCATATAAAGTTGTTTTATAAAGTAGGACAATGATTGTCTGGTCATGACATTAAAGGAAAATGGAAGCACGATGGACATGAAGAATTAATCAGAAACGGACATAGAAATATAGTAGTTTTGGGTGTAAGAGTCGTATGTTGTTACACACACAAAGTACAGATAAACAAAATTGAATACAATGCAATTGTAGTCATGTAAAGTATTAGAAAGTTTAATATTGCAGTATACCAAACGTATGTATTTAAGAGGAGATGTCAATTTACATCTGATATATAAATACATCGAGTTAATAATTATGATAAGTTGCTAGTCTGTCTTTTTAGCACCAAACCCATATAAAATATGGTAATAGTTTAGTTTAGGTTTTAAAATGTTGTCCTTACAAAATTAGTTCGTATAATTGTTTCTGTAATTAACAAATAATGTGTCGACAAGTATTTTATGATGTTAAGTATTTCATCTTAAAATTTTTATATATATTATATATTTGAAAACTATATAGCATTAACTCAATCATCACTTCGCCGCATGAGCATCAATGAACAATTGATTTTGCTCACGATTTCTTGCCATCACCTCTACGCATCTCAACAATGTTGCACCAGCCTCAAAATTTCCCGGAGAACAGGAGCATTAAGAAGAAGAGGAAGGAGAAGAAGAAGAAGAGAAAGAGGAAGAAGCAGAAAATTAATGAACGCAATTTTTTTGTAAGGTTGCAAAAGATACAATAAAACCTAACTTACAACACGCTGCTTAAGGAAGAAGAAGAAGACGACGGCGATGAAAAATAAAATGAAGACGAAGAAGAAGGAAAAGTAGAAGAAGGCGAAGAAGAACAAGAAGAAGGAGACGAAGAACAATAAGCAGAAGAAGAAGAAGAAGAATAAAATGAATATATTCAAAGGTCATATATATACTCTATGTTCATTTCTGTAAAATGTAGATCTTCAGAAACCTACTACATATTGTCACTCTGAAATTTGAATGCTATTTAAATAGCTAAAACATCATCATGCTTGTCATTCTATCATTCATTCATTATTACATAAAACTTACTATTATACAAAAATTACATTTTGTGAACAATAATTAGTTTCTAATTGACAACGCATCGTGCCCATGATGCTAAAAAGTATATATTTTTAATAACATATAATTTTGATCTTTTTATTAAGTCTGCTAGTTTTCCTTAGTAATGGGGCCATGGCGTACATGGATGTCGTCCAGGTATGGCTTGAATTTGAGAGTGTTTGTGAACACCGATATATTTTATGCTATTAGTATTATTAAGCCTATTGTCATTTACGTTAATATTGATATTCCTGGTCGTATGTAGAAGGATTGGTCGCGTCAATCGACCAGTGCCTTTAAATACTATTACATTATATTTGGAGTAATTAATTTGTTGTTTCCACAATTGCATTGAAACGTGTTTAGTTTTTAAGTGTAAGTAATTTTTGAGGCAACAGATACAGAATGTGTCGCAAGTATCAGGATGTCATCAGCGTATTTAATGAGATGAATGTGTTTGAATATCCATCAGGACCTCTCGTTACCTTATTGTTGGACGTCCTTATTAACGATTCCAGTTCGCCTACCGTTAAGAATTCCATGGAGTTGTGATGATCAGAAAACTCAGGCGCGTTAAACCGAGCCCTTAGGAACGGGTATATATTTGGATAGTCAGCAGTACAGTCGGAAGCAAAATATAGAAGCCTATCGCGTTAATCAGAAAATTGTTACGCGATTGCATCCTTTTTTGATTTCTACACATATTGTTGAGGCATTTAATTTGAGATTTGATTGTATACTTGTCGAATGCCGTATTATTGTAGTAGCTTTTTTATTATAGTTTTTGTTGAATTAAAACATACATCCTATAAGTCAGTTCGTCTTCCTGTAAACCAGGCATTTTTCTGTGAAATATATTAGTCTTTTCTTATTTATGCTTACAAATCTACCGTGACGTAAACTGCGCATAGTTTATCCTTTTAAGTATAAACTGTTTTTTAATATTGAATAATTTCACTTCTTCCTTGGCAGATGAAAATCCATATTTCACACAAATTACAGTTCTTTTACGTATGGTTTTGGCATTTTTTAACTTTGACATTAATACCATCTACGGTCTGGGCACTACCATCAGTATTTTGATTATTAATAATATTATATTTTACATATAATTATATATTCAGGATATATACGAGTATTATATTGATCATATTTGTACTGTATAATAATGACTTACCTATATGCATATATCCTTTTCAATCAAAATTTATAATATTAAAGTAAATATTCGAGTTTAGTTTATATAATATTTGCATACTTTGCTAGCGTATAGTTTAATACTTTTCTTATTTCTTTACAAAAAAAAAATAATGCTACGCTTGCTAATTTTCATTCTAGAAATACTACCTAGTTTTTCTTCCTTCCCATATATTTCTGTATACCACAAATTTCTATTCAATTACATAAGAAACCCCTATAGCATTGTTTTATCGGATTTCCGACCTATAAGTAAACAATTCCAGTATCAAAGGCAATGGAAATTGCTAAGTAATAAATGAATAATTAATGAACGTACATAGGTATATATGTGCTTATGAACTTTTAGATTTTCGCGTTTGTTATTTAGGGGTATTTTTAAAAAAGTACATAACATATGCGAATTCCGAAGGTAAATTTGATTTAAATTTAATTCTGTTTAATGAAAAAAATATTAATTATATGCAGGAAGAATTATGTCATTTTACTAATCCCATATGAATTAATAAAATCTTTTTCTCAACTGATATTTGCTACTGCTCTTATTTCGCTTCACTACTCGTTCAAATAACACAATTAATTCCGTTTCTAATATTAGTTTGTTAACAATTAATACTAATTTTATAATAGAATTGGAATTTATAATGGTGAATATGCTTTTGACAAAAATGGTAACTAGGATTTGATTTAGAAACTTGCGTTGTGATCTTTTATATTGAACAAGAGTTCCAAGAAATTAGCACTTACTATTTTCGCACTTTTATGAGGGAGTCAAATTAAAATCGTTTTACACTTATCACATGGAAATTTATCCGATCCCATATACTGTTAAGGGTAGAAAATTGAGAATATTTGCCCGATACCAAACTCTAAGGGTACAAAATTGTACCGTAATTATTAACTCCATTGTCTTAACTAACATTATATACTAGCTTTTGTTTATTCCAATTATCCAATTATATTATAACAAAAGTAATAACAATTATCAGCTATGCAAAGACCATATTTATAAGATTCTGAAGGTTCTTATAATGTTCTAAGAGAAAGGAAGTTACTTTCTATTATTCTTATACAGTCACATTGAAATTATTTTTGTGAACTTTTCCCATGCATACAATTTATTATAATATCGTTTCTGGCATAAGAATGGGAAGTGATCATTTTTTAAATTATGTTTTTAATGACTGCATTCATCTATAATTTTCAACATGAACAACTTATGTGCTAATTATCTTATAAAGGAATTCATTTTATATTATAAATTTATTACTAACTTGCCACGATGATGTCCACACTTATCAATCTTTTAATGTTACCGTACTCGGTATTTTATAAGTTGTAATTTGTTAGCATATTTTGTTTACGCGTAATGTTTAAGAAAATTGCATACCAATTTACAGTATATTATAATATTATATGATGCATTTTCTACAATATTAACG
>JANSTX010055497.1:0-10121 GCA_027564355.1 Penthetria funebris
TATATACGTCATCATAATCATAAAACGGAATTAAATTAATGTACATAAATGCATTACTTTAGTAAATAAAGAAATTCCTTGGCATATCAAACATATTTAAACTAGTATCAAATAATAGTTTCAGTCTAGTATCAAATAATAGTTTCAGTATGCGACTTTAATGATTTTAAGAACAATCATTTCAATACTAATCTAATCTCAAAATTTGTAACGAATGTAGTATCGTACTAACGCCTAAACTCCAAAAAATATACCTTCCTGATGTAAAATGGATGTTAAAAGGTGTACCAATTGTGCTCATATTTTCTAGTTGGTAAATCTCAATTATGTTTATTCACATTTGATGGTATATGAATATTAGAAACTGTAAATCGTATGATGATGAGTAATAAGTATAAGTGTTGTAGACAATCTTATCCAAATTAAATGTAAATTAGTTAATGAGTGAATGTGGCAGAACCTAAGACAAATTTTTTGTTCTTCCTATCCTAAATGATCTTTAAAATATAATTTAGAAAAATTTACAAAGTTTCTATGCGTATTTCATGCATATAAAATTCAACCCCAATTCCAGTTCCATATAATTTTTGTTTCCAAAATATCTCTATTCCGGATTTTTTTTTTTTTTTGAGTAGGTCTAGTGTACCAACATAATTAATATGTCCTTAATACTTGTTAATTGACTAAAATATTTACGAACACATACAGGGAATTTAGAAGCTGAGAATTTTTATCAATTTCATTTGATCCTTTAACTATACATTATGTAGTTATTATGTTTTATATATTATCCAATTTATAGTGAATATATTTTATAAATGGGTAAGTGCGTATGTTAATGAAGTTTTTCAGACATAAATAGAATTTATGCTAACGTAACATTTCTTTTTTATTAACAATTATCATAAGTTGTGTCCAGGCTTCTACAAATGAATAGAATTTCTTATTAAGTTACATCGCCATTTATAGTTATTTTGTATAATGTACAAATATTGTTCATTAATTAAACTCTATGTACGCGTACACTCTGTGTATATGTCATAGTAATTATATTATGTTCACTTTATTTTAAATAAAAATTATATAAATATATACAATTGAATGTAAAATGTCATGAAACAGTTATCTAATTACAAATCCTTTTATTTTGTTCCTTTTCACTAAACTAATTTTCGTGAACAAAATTTTATCACCAAACTATCATCATCATCCTTAAAGGCCATATTAACTATAGAAAAACCACCCTCTAATATACATCCTTTATTTTAATATGTGAACATTCAGTCCGTGTTTAGCTTTTGAAAAAGGCGCGTCGTTTCTTTTTTTACTTATATTTGAATAATTTTCTGCATATATTACAGACATATAAATCTATATACATGTAATAGACTTATGTTTCCAGAACATTACCTGTGATATAAAATGTACTGCCTTAATTACATTAAATTTTAATAATGAATTGATTTTGACCATATTTTATTAAACATAATGGATGTGCCTAATAATCATAATAATAATAATAATAAAATTAAACTCGAATTACAAAATCGAAGACGATCTTCATCAAAATCAACTAATCCAAGAACATCTTGGACATCACAAATTAGTAGAAGTGATAGTATTTCACCAATTCGAACAATTGCAAGTCGTCAATCATCACAGTCCACGATTGTAGTTAGATCACCTTCATTTTTATCGCCAAAAAATAGTCGCAAAAAATCACGAACAGGTAGTGAAAAAAGTGATAAAAGTGAAAAGAGTAATAAAAGTAATAAAAGTGATAAATCGGATAAGTCAAAAAATCGAAGAACATTAACATCATCATTTTTACGTAGAAAGCAGAGAGAATATGCAGGTAAATAGCCTAAGTTAGTAAAATTCAAACATTAGAAGGAACATATATGCATATCGTTGTACCTTCTTATCCATACTCCTAGACTGGGATGTTTCCGTAAAAATGAATATTGAATAGTATATGTGCCTATGTTTTAAAAGCAATTATGAAGTTATTTATAAAATCGTGAACTACTGTGAATATTCTTCTGTATCAAATTTTATTTTATTTTTCTGTATGCAACAATCATCATTATCTTTTGCCGTTCGCGATTTCTAGCCAGCACCTTAATTTCACTTTATATGTTACCATACCAGCGGCTTTATACATGAAGAAAAAATGTTTCTTAAATTGATCTTTCTCGTCTGTTGATTCAAAAATAGTAACAAACAATCCAATAATGATCAATTTAAGAAACAATTTTAAAATAATTGAATTAAGAATATGTTTCTAGAATCATAAAAACCGTATCATGTTGCTTAAATTATGAAATATTTTCTTATTTTAGTAAATTTTTATTTACTTGAAATAAGAAAATAAAAACTCATTTCTTAAATCAAGAAATAATATACTTAAATGTATCGCTTACTTGATGTAAGAAAACTCCATATACAAGAAATTATTATTAATAAAAAAGATATGCTATGAATGTTTGCTTAAATAAAGAAATAATTACTCAAATTAAAAAACAATTTCTTGAATCAAGAAAGAAATTGCTGAAAAGCGTGCTTTATTCACTTGATTTGATTCCTTTTCTACTTAATATTTAGTAATTTTTTTTTCATGTGAAGACAGTTCGCCGACACAATATTTTTGGTACACTAGGTCTTCTACTACCCTGTAGATTCCAATACAGTACATATTTTGTAATTTCAATGACAGGACGTCTCAGTGAATGGCTGATTCAATCCAATTTTTTTCGTCTGTTAATACTGTTCATCACCTCAATATCTGACAATCGTTTCACATATTGTATGTATAATACACCTATTGATGAAAACATCAAATTATATGACATGATGATATTCCTCACTTCCAAATCTCACAGTCATACAATTGTACCGATAAATAATTTAACCTAAATATACCCAATTTGAGTTTACGAAATGTCGAGATTTTTTATTAGAATGCTCGCAAAGATATGGGTACTGGCTTAAAGCGGTTGTTCATTGAATCCCTATTATGCTGTAATTATATTACATTGCATAGTTTTCGATAGTTATTTTCCTATACTTCTCCAATTTCCTACCCATAATTCTTGGTTCATCTTATTACTAATTTCAGGCTACTATGAAAACAAATTGTAGTTTTTCCTCTATATAAACAAATAAATTAAATTTTTCCTAATTTTTAAAGTATTTTAGAACTATGATAACAATAACAATAACACAAAAATCTACATTGAAATTATATAAGTGTCCGGAAAAGAACTAGTTAGAAAAAAAGGTATTGTAATTTAATTTTATTACAATTTAAATTTAATTTGAATTATATGGTGGAATGGAAATAGGAAAATTCTATTATTCAATTTTCTTCCCAACTTTTTACGACCAACATAAAAGTTATATACTAAAACGCTTTGTATTAGATTAGTTTATAGTGAATCAAGGTTTATTTTTACAAATTTATTACTCAATATTTCTTTGGTTTTAATACCCAAAATAAACACATTTATTTTGTGATTTTGATGAATGAATAAATAAAATATTCAATACCTGTATTAGTACACACATAATAAAGCAATTTGTTCGTTATCACTATTTTGTTTGTAATAGATTAAAAATCAATGACTATTATATGTATGTTCTAGCCCGTACTTATCTTATAAAATGCTAATATGGTAAATAAAATAACTATATACGAGTATATATACTATAAAATCACATATATGATTAAAC
Organism: Penthetria funebris; assembly: GCA_027564355.1. NCBI lineage: Eukaryota > Metazoa > Arthropoda > Insecta > Diptera > Pleciidae > Penthetria > Penthetria funebris. Next base: position 3,733 of record JANSTX010055497.1, read on the forward strand.
ATTTTAAATCATTATTCCCTGAAGGATCATAGAGCATTTATAGTACACATTTTGCTTATTTAATGTGTCCACCCATGAGCTTTGGTACACTAGCGGAAACGTTTATTATGTTGATTGCAAACAACGTTTTTAATGATCTGCTGATTGGATAAAAAATTCATTATTTTATAGTCAAAGACTATTAACGTTTATATGACCGTAGCATAAATTGGGTTAAATTCATAATCATATTCATTATTTTACAAATTGTCTATAAATCCTCAAATATGATTTTTTTTCTTTAAACTAAACCTAACGGTCTGAATTACTTTCCAACTTCACAATGATAGTATTTGTAATAGATTCACATGTTAATTGAAACGCCGATATTGGTGTAACACGTTTTAGCTAGTTAACTTAAAATGTCCCTTCCGCCTTGCCTTCCTACTAATGTTGAGTAATCCTTTTTTTCCCTTACTAAAGTTGTACAATACATCTAACTTGACCATAGTTTATTTAGTTGGCAACTAAATCTTTGAATTATGTTATACACATTTTACTTAATAAAGAATTTTGTGAATTGAATATAATTTTGGATAATTGGTTGAAAGTAACAGCATGTAATATTATATAGACAAAGAGTCCAGCATGTAATGTTATGTGGACTGAGCAAAAAGTCCACTATATCCCATGATGTTGATGTTGTGAATACTCACTATGTACTTTTATGATATGCAAGTTGATTTCTTGATGGATGGCAATGCTGCATAATTTGATCAAATTTATTGAAATTTGATAACTGCCTACTCAATTTGTCAAGCCACTGCATTTAATTTAGATAAATAGAAATAGAAATTTTCGTAAATGTTATTCAGAACATTGAATTATTTCTACCTATGCATTTCTATTGAATGTTCGAGGAGTAATTTTTGTCTCACATTTTTATAGAATATCCGGTTTTTATTTTAATTGAACATATAAAGGTATATATATATATATATATATATATTATATGTACATATGCTTATGATGTCACACAGGTAAGTTGTTCCGATTTAATTTTTTGGATATAACCATTTGAAATTGCCTTATACTTCGTGGATTTATAAACGTTCATATTTTCTACTAAATACAATTAATTGATTATAGTTAAATTAATAAATAATTCAATTTTAGTGCTCCTAAACATCAAATATGCAATATCAGTTTGATCAATAATTTAATAACGAGTTATTACTCGCTGAAGCAAATATTGTGGTTTTGCTTGCAATTTAGTGGAGTGTTAATGATAAATTTTAGCTTGTTTATGGTTTCTTTATGTTGACCTATCCTAAGCCAAACAATGGATTATGTGTTTTTTTTACAATATATATTAACATGATAGTGTTAATTGATTAGATTTTAAAATATTTCAATTAAACTTTTTTTCGAGTCGATATGCATTTATAAAAATTACATTTTTCTCATTAAACGACGATCAAATATACCACACATTAATGAATAACCCATATAATGTAATCCTAACTTATATACAGACAAGTGTCAATACTTTTTAGATAAGATATAATATTTGAGAACATATAGATTTGTCAAGTAATATTAGCAGAATTTATCAATTCCACAATGTCTTAATCATCTAATTATTTTCTTTAAATTGTAAACTGGGGAACTATTGAACGCATATAAGTAGAGTTACTATTGTCATATCGGTAGTATTTTAATAAGAATTTGTTGAACTACTTCACACTTAACTTATCAGAATTTGCTCAACATTAAAAAAAAACCATTCTCATATTTTTATAATACAAGGGGAATAATATGTTCCAGGTTAATTTTTTTGGTCGCCATTTTTCTTTCGTCGCCATTTTTGGGTTAATGTAATTTGTCAGTTGGCAATTGACAGTCATAGATAGTCAATTAAAATTTATTATAAATCATCTAACAACTGAAAATTCTCAATTGATACACCAACGACCATTGCACAATCGTAGAGTGACTACATGGAGCGCCATTTGGATCATCGGCATCATTGGATCATATTTCTTTGAAGATGCCAGAGACAATGCCGTAACAGTTAGTTATGAGCGTTATTGTGCTTGATTTGGATGAATTAAGCCTGCATCACATGTGTATTCAAATGGATGGTGTCACATCACACATAGCTCGTGTTACGATGCAAAATTTTCGCAACCGAATAATTCCAAAATGTGGTGATATCGACTGACCGCCACTATGGGATGTTTACCAACAAACCGAAGGCAATTCCGGTGCTTGTGGACAATATTCGAATTGTAATCTATGAAATAATAGCTAAAGTCTGCGAAAATGTAATGAGAAAAATATGCTTGAATCATATATGATCATCGTCCAGTAACATATTATTCACCCCGGCGTATATAATATGTAATTAAAATCAAATTTATTATGTATAGAATGTGTACATTCATTTTATAATCAAAGTGCTGAATCCAATTTTTTTTTTTTTTCCGAAAAAAATGTTATAAAACTATCGAATAGATTGTATATTTACTAGACCTTCTGTTTGCAATCTCAATGAACATTACCGTATCAACATAATTAAGTGATGTTGCATCCATCAAAACTAGATCATCATCATTATCATCATCATCATCATCATCATCATCATCATCTGCACGCCAAAAATAATTTAACAAATTTCAATGTCTAAAATGTACTCTTATTTCTTTAATGATTAAATGTTCACCATCAGCAGTTAATACCTACTATATAAGCTATTGGATGGATGGATGTTAATTTTTTTTTATATATAACAATATTTGATTCCTTTTCCTTGCAAAAACAATAAATCTAAGAAAAGTGTAAAAACCGACTTTTCATTAAAATGCGTCATTGGTGAGAACGTCTTTGAATCAATCACTAAGTCGAACACCATGCCAAGGTGCTCTCTTCGCCCGGTCACATTGAAGACATTAATATCTATATTTTTTGGTCAAGTACATATGTCATAATTGACAGAACATATGCTCGGGTTACTACTTTATCTAAAATCTGTGTATTAAGTTATGACATTAATGTCATCATATGAAATCAAGACATTTGTACAATATTTTCAGTTCATAAGACGAGGTCTATTTTCTGTACTCGATAAATTCTGGTAGTCAATTATATGCTTTATACTTTATAGTATATTTTACTATTCATTCTGCATTTTTCCACATGCTTTCAGTTGTATTCACCTAATATGTGTGAATGAGTATTGGGTTTTTTTTCGGTTTTGTAGTACGTCCGCGGCGAAATAAAATTTATTTATGAAAATTATGAACATATTTTGTTATATGGAATTTTATATAATATTAAAATATATTTCAACGTTAAATATACGAGTAATATTTGATTCAATTGGTTTTATACTGTTAAATTATTATGTGTAATAATGGATTTATTTAATGATGATTGTTAATGAAATGAATGAAATTGGCTATTAGTGCGGTAACGAAAAGAAGACCAAAGAGTTACGATCAGATTTTAATAATTATTTTTCAACAAAAAAAAAAAACACCAATATTGGCTGAATTTTAATATTAATTATTCAATTAATTTATACACCACTATAAATAAGAGTGTCGAATATTGTGTTTTGTTCTTCAATTCATGATTTTCTATAAAACGACAATGCAGAGTTGTAAATTGAATATGAAAATACTTAAAAGTAATACAATATATGTATTAATAGATACGTGATAATCTAAATCAATGTCTGAGTTCGTATATATATCACTACAAATGTGATAAAAATCCTATATAGTTAATATGAAAAGGTATAACATATATAAATGTTTATCTGCAATAGAGATGAGACCGGCAGATGTTGAAAGAAACTTGATTGAGAAACAAACAAATCATGGATATTATTAGTATAAATGATGTAATTTATCGAAATTAAAGTCATTCTGTATATAGATATCAATGATTTCGAAAAACTATCTACAGTGATCAAACAATTTCATCAATTTAAAATTATTTATTATCATCTAATAATCTCGCATCAACAACATCTTAATATATACTTTCAATTCAATATATACTACTAAAACCCACTTTTTTCTCACATACGAACTATATTTATATACAATATAATATTTTTTAATTTTTAAACTATATCGTCGTTATTAGTATTAAATGTATGAATATCTTCATCTTCTTCTTCTTCTGCTTCTTGTTCTTCTTCGTTGCCTTATTCCAAATTCAGAGTCAGCTCTACGATACTTCTCAAACTATTCCTCCAGAAGTTTCTGTTTTGTGTATCACATCACTGTTTGTGCATTTTCTACTGCCAGTACAGTAACTGCATTGGTTGACCCACTCTTTGTCAAATGAGGATCCATTATGTTAATCGCAGCAATTAAGTTAAAATGTCATCAACATATACGATTTTTTGTTATAGAAAGCTACGTGATTGAATTTATCATTGTATAAAAATGCGAATATTTTACACAATTTTGAAATAACACCAGAATAAGTTTATAAGTAAGTCTGCATGGATTTTTCACATTTTATGTGTGCTCTACGAGTATAGTTGGAAATTATTGGTCACCTTAATCGATCGTTTCATCTATAAATACCCAATTACTAGACATTTGAATGCATATATAATTATTCATCCAATATTAACCGCAATAATATATTAATTCATGGTTTTTCATTCTACAAAACTTTGACGTTAATCCATATTAATAATATATGATCTTTTTTTGGAAATTATGAATAATTTTTGTATTGAAAAATTAATAAACGAAATTATGTATTCAATGTTATTATAGATAAGTTGAACAATAACTTACAAAAGATTCAGTAATTATATATTTAATGATTACTCTATAATGGAATGTTATAATTTACACCAAGACTTGTTGAACACTAGAAATAAAATAGAAATGGAAAAGAATTCTTTGGAACTTTTGCTCTGACCGATGTTTAATGATTTTGATTTATATTTTACCATAAGCTCAGTGATAAGAACATAATATTAACCTATAGGCTGAGAAAGTTGTCTACTGAATTAATTTAGTATATTAGTATTTATGATAAATTGCCTAATGTATGTGATACAAGATTGCAATAATTTAAGGCAACCATCTAAATAAGAATTTAATCGCGTTTTTCGCCAATAATATTTCATTACTCTACAATATCTGTATTTATTGTCACATATCATATTTAACAAGCTTAAATGTCACTTTTTTTATTCAATTGAAACGCTATTAAAACTGGATATATAGGCAGAGACTCAACCTGTATGTGGTTTCACCCGTAAATCGATTACGGTATATGTCAATAATGGCGTGTAATCGGCGCTATGATGATAGCTCGAGCTTCAACAGCAACACTTTACTGAGATACTCAAAGGTTTTACCGGATAATTTTAATTAATCTATCTTTCCCAGTAGATAACTGATTTTGTTAATCCGTTTTCCCATTTATATTCCCTACCTAATTCTCACCAGACCCTGGAACAGCAGTTGCATCTTTTAAATAACGTTAATATGTGTACAATAAGCATCGAAAGTACGAGATGATGTCACATTTTAATAATTAATTATCACAAATTATAATTTTGTTTATATTTTACGTATTATTAAATAAAGGATAAATGAATTCAATTTATCACACATACAGACACGTATTAAACAGCAGCAGCTGACGAACTAAACAATCAATTGATAAAACAAGTAATAATATAATATTTCATGCGACGGTGTACCATATGCTCGTGTAAGTGTAACACGATAAACTGTATACATGATTTGCTAAAGAGTGACACTTTCGGCGATAATACGAGTATATTAGCAGATAAATTTCTCATTCTTAATTTTTCAAATGTGTATATTCACACTTGACCTTAAGGTTCAACAACCTTGTGAATTGTTAATAGAGCGACATAATGTCTAATTGTGACGTTGACTTGACAGACATTTTGGCGTTATTTATATTTGGAATTTTTTGTTTAGTAATTTAAATTATGTGTGCGGTACGCGTTAACTTCAGTACGCTTTAACATATCGAATTGAAATTTTTTGCAAGCATAATTTATTTGTACATAGTACAAGTGTAGACAGATGAATTAAATTAAAGTACAGCTATGTATCACGCACAAAATAATAATTCTCTTAACAATTTACGTAATATTTTCGGTAATTTTTTGATCAACAAAGTACCTATCAGACATTTGAAGGAACGTAAATTAATTATCATACCCAATTGTATACATTTTCATCGGTCTAATGGGATCTTCAAAATTTCTTCTTAAATATAGTCTTGTATACTAATTAGATTGCGTTTTTAGGCCCTGGGAACGAAGTTCCAAGGGTCTATTGTATTTGATTCCGTTCACGTAACGCCAAGAAATAAACATCTCAGAAAAAAAAAAA
>JANSTX010055498.1:0-10121 GCA_027564355.1 Penthetria funebris
AAATACTTATATATTATGTTGTGATCTGTTAAACAATTCCCAGGGCCTACAATAATTGGCGATGCCAATTATATTTCGTTTTATACATTCTTTCTTTATAAATATGATATTGACTATATACTATCTGTTTTGATGTAGGGAATAAAAACTAATTTATTTTACCCTGTAGCAGAATATTTTTTTACCATCGGGATAATATGTTATGAGCATCTACTTAGGAAAAATTCGTTTGTAAAATTTAAAATAAAATTTCGTTTGTAAAATTTAATACAAGGCGAGCAGTAACTTTAGTCTATATTTATAATTTAAACTTTACCATTTTCGATTAGTATTTTAGTAGTTTTTGTTGCATGCTTATTCTGTTTATATATTATCAACATATCACTATACCTGATCTAATTTGTCTAACTGGAAGGATACTGTATAATAATACTAACTTACTTAAATGAAGAGTATACAACTTAAAGAATATTGAAATACTAATAAGAATTCAGTTATATTGTATTAAGTTTTACTTATAAGTTGATAAACGCACTATCAATAGCACAGTTTATGTAACAGATTTAAGCTTGGTAAAAATATGTTAATTGCACTTTCTTCCTAATTCCTTCCCTTGACGACAACGTATATACACTATATAATTTAAAAGTATAATCATCGCTATATATTATCATTTTTTTTTTTGTTTTTACTTTGAAACAAAAATAATTTTTCAAAAAGAAATATAGTAGTATTTTATTTAAATTTTTATTTTGAAAAGCAAACCGACACATGAAAAATTGTCAGACTTGTTAATGAAATAGGAACATCTATTTTGGAGTTTAAAAAGATAAACAAAATAAAAGAGTTGATGTGTGATAGTTGATTTTTTGAAACTCATAGAATATAATTGTGTAGTTAAAAATAAATATTTTGATGAAAACCAAAAGGCAAACGCTACAGTACAAAATGATTTACCTACAATATTTACGGCACTTTATATGCTTATTCTCGTACTCGTTAATATAAATGAAAGTAAATATTATTAATTATTGCATTTTGTGTAACTACAAATGTTGAAGTTTGTTGATGTGCTTAACATTTACTTGACAATGAAGTTGTGATACAAAATGAATTCGATCATTTGATACTTGAAAAGTATTCATTTCCCATAAACTGTGTTTAATTTTAGCTATTTTATTGAAATAAATGGTAAAACAAATTTTGACTATTTATTTAATTGAATTAAATTAACAATGTAATTTTATGTGGAAATTATCAAAATAACCTACCAACATACATTTTGCATGTTATTATTGAAAGTAATTTTTTTGTTACTTAATTTTAAGTGTATAAAACACAGATTAGTTTAATCACCAGACCATTTAAATTGTAAATGAGTAAAAAATTATTATGTTCCAGTACAGTAAGCACCTTCGTTTATCATGTGCATTTTATTATTCTTTAATTAAATTTTTATGTTCCTGTAGCTTTTTATTATTGTTTTGGGGTTGCATATAAATAAAAAAAATAAAATAAATACAATTCCCTTAACAGGAAGGACTATTGATCGTTTTTTGATGAATTAATTTAAATTATTATAAATTATTTATTTAGAAGACATATGAAATTGAATTAAAAATTCCGATTATTATTTTAGTAGCTTATGTCCATTTGTGTTTTTTTTTTTTTAAATTACACTTATAAAGTATTCAAATCTTTAACAGAATATTGAGAAACTAATGCAGCTTCGTTTTTTGACTAGCATTTGATGTATAATATACTAAAATATAAAAATTAAAATCGTAGTACCTTTGTGATAAAAATGATAATTAACGACAACTGATATACTAATATAATCTGTAGTTTTGAATGGTGAACTGCTACATATTATTGTTCATGATGATGAGTAAATATGTATAGTATGCATTCAACTATGTTGTTATTAAATATTGAAATTAAAATACGAAACCACACACCAGTTAGCAAATTTACATAATATTTATTGAATACAAATTTCAAAGAATATACAATTTTATCAGTTAAGATCATTTCGATATATCATGTATATATCTTGTATTCATTTAGGTATTTGAACCTTTATTTCATTCAACAATACTGCATATTATCGTCTATATTCCCATAAATTTAGTAAAGTAGCATAATAATATGCAACGAACTGTATAGAAAATAATTAGTATCCATCATCAATCCGCATCTAGTTTAAAATAATTAGTCTTGGATTTATGATTCTCAATAAATTACATAAAGAAATAAATAATAATGATGATATTTTTATGTATACGCACGTAACTAAATCTACATTATTTTCTACCATTATGTTGTTTTGTGAAAATTTGTAGAATTTAAATCCGTTCATTTTTAATTAAAATTATATTCACATTTAAAGAAAATATTACCATTTATACTTGTATGATCGTACAGTTAAAGATTAAAAGAAAAGAAATAGATTGGATTTTATTTCTCATTAGATTAGATTTATTTATTTGTGGAAAAGCATGTGATCAATAGACAATAGGGGTATTCAGTTTATTTTAATTATTGTCTAAAATACATACTATACGAACTATCGCATGATCATATAATTAAGGCAATTCAGACACCGAAATAAAAATAATTACATCATCTCATCGTCCTCTCGATATCGACGACAAACAAGTCAATACTTTCACTTTGCTCTGTTCCCTACCACTGGTACTAGACTCAATAATGATCTTGCCACGTTGTTCTTGGCCGAACGGTGTATATATATATATATATATACATATATATGCACAACAGAATCTTTTTTATTATTTTTTGAATAAATTTTCACCATTCAATTGAACACAATGACTCAGAATTGTGTTTTTTTTTAAATATGATGATTGCAACCATATGGAATCATTGGTACAAAACATTTTTTCTTGAAAACAGCTAATAAAAATTAATGTACTGTACTCTCGGTACTGTAATACATACGAGTATTAAAGAAAAAGAGTTTATGTAAAGAAAAAAAATAATAAAATCAAATCATTTATGAAAAAATAAACTATTATTTTATGTACAATAATCTTTTGATATTTTCCATTGGAAAATTTAATGTAATAAATCTTGTATTAACCATTCATTTTATTTTTTTCCTTGCACTCATTTTCCTATTCTGAAAGAAAATAAAATTATAGAAATTTATTGATGTTAACATTAACTGATTTTATATTTTTTGTAATACGTTAAACATTTGTCTGATTAAGCGAATCAAAAAGAAATTGGTTAAGAAAAGTAATATAGATACCCCCATGCCCATGGTACTTTATCGAAGATCCTATATGATAGTGCAATGTAATGTTTCTATATAACATTGAACATTTTCTGTTTCCGTAAGAAAATGATAAAGAACGACCAAATAAATATACAGTTTGATACTGCTAAAAACTTATGTAAATTTGATTAGCTTTGCTGCATATTTTAAAAATCATTAGAGTTAAAATATTCAATAATAATGATAATGTTGACTATGGAATTCTCATCATCAACATTTTAAAACTTCCTTTCTAATTGCTACAAATGTGCATATTATGTGGGTGTATACTAGTTGCTATACATTTTGTAATTTGTGTAAAATAAATTTTATTTTAACAATATTTAAAATTCAGTAGAATTTAATTAGTATATGTTGATATAATAGTTATAGTAAATAGTTTCACTTTGTTATTGGATATAAGATGTGATTTTTTATTAAATACTTTAATCTAAAGTTCAGAGTATTGTCTCAATTATAGTATGCATTTTTATTATCTAATATTTCTTATAGCTCATTTATCTTTTTCAGTTTCAATTAAATTTTCTAAATTTCCATTAAAAAAATATGCAAGTACATACTCGTATATATTCTCGTAAAAAGTCTTTAATTTAATCAATAAAAACAATTTCCTATTTATTTTTATGCTTAATAATTTGTTAAGATATTTTACAAAGATATGGTAAATAATAAAAATTTACATATAAATGTTTTTATATTTAAATAAAAAAAAATCAAGAAAAAGTGTATAAAAAGTTACCAGAAAAATATTTTTTTTAAAAAAAAAAATATCTTGAAGTTGCATAGATGATTTTCCTTCCTAGCTTTTCACATAAGCTAGAAAAATGTGTGTAATATAAAGAAAAGTAAAGGGGAAAACCTAATAAAAACCGTAATTGTGTTAATGGTTTTTGTGTAAATCAAGGGAAATGCGTTATAATTTTTTTTACCATTTTTTGTAATATGTTGGATGTTATGTACTCGTAATGTTGAATTATAAATTTTAAAAAACAATATTAAACTTTTTAAATATATTGAGATTTTTCAACGTAATGAAACACTTTGTTTTCAGTGTTCATTTTGCGTATATTTACACTTGAGGTACTATTCTATTCATTGTTGTTTGGTGTGGTACCTCCACAAATAATGTTCTGGTTGAGATATTTTTATGCGTAGATTGCTTTTTTTCTTTAAGTAAAATACAAGTTATAAAATTAAAAAAAAATCAAATAAATAAAAACGTTAATATTATTCTATAGAAGAATATTTAAACAAGCCTTTATTCATATAATGAAGGAGGCAAAGAAAACAATGGCAAATGTTCGCACGACAAAGTGTGATATAATAAGCATTGGTATATTTTATTTAAGAGTTTATTACTTATATTATAATCTAATATTAAATTAAGAACATGGAAATGAAAAGGCCATTGACGACAACGACGAATGATTATTTCCTATATAATAATGAGAAAATCGTGTTTATTTACCAAAAATTTGATGATAAATGAATGTAATTGTTTTGTATTTCTTTCAATTTTCAATTTCAATTCATTTTTTTTTTTTTTGCTTTTTTATACTCAAATTATACTTGACAATTTCTTATAAAAATAACAATAATTTAATTTATTCTATTCTTTAAAAGTTGACGTGTTAGATTTGCTATAGTGAGGTTTTTTTATTCACATTATTAAGAAACATAATTTATGATATTTTAAAATTTGAAAAATATTATATATACTTTTAACACTTTAAAACCATGGGGAAATTATTGATATGTAACTTATTAAAATTACAAAAATAATTTTTAAAAGAATCATTTATTCCCATAATTCCCAGTTTAGAGTGTGATTGGAAAGTACTTCGCATGTTTAGATAGAATACCGATTATTGGACATAATAGTAATGACCTAATTTGAACAATCTCTATATAACGGAACACATGGAAATACGTGCATGAATCTGAATTGAAATTGCATTTAGAAATTCTGTGATTTATTTTCACAAAACTTTGTTAGATACCAAATATAATATGATCTTGAAAAGTGTATTATTTTTTACACAAATTTCGATAAAATTGTTTTTATGACTATAGGTCTGTAATTAAATGGGTCAGATTTTAAAACACTTTTTGCGAATAGACTGTACATTTTTCACCATCTACTCAACCTAATAATTGCACATAAATTTTCGTATATAAGATCTTTTTAAAAACCTTTTGTGTAAATAATAGGACTTTTTGTTGAAACTAAAGACTTTCATTAAAATTCTGAATAAAGAAAAAATACTCATAGATTTTATTTACTTTGTTTTTATGGCAATAAAATTGAAGGCACATTTGATGCACATGTGTCAAGATGAAGCTCATATTAAGAATAATTTTGTTTATATTAAAACATAATTTGTTATGCTCTTAACATCGATATTATTATATGTTTCTTATTTATATAACTATAGCTGCACATTAAGATATAATGCCTGTTGCATTAAATAGGGTTTTTATATTTATTTTATTTTATTTTTTCTTCGTTTTTCTTTATTTTTATTTCATTTGTACTTATGATATGATTTTGCCTTGAACCACCATTCGTAGTACACATGCAGAGATTTTATGACAATTTATAGAATTTAAATACAATATTTATGTAAATTGTTATTATTCTACAAGAGTTCAGGCATTGCGGTACATGTACTTAAAGATTATGTATTCATTCATCGCCTTCTGTAGGTAGTATATTTTGTTTGTTTTTTTTTTTTTGTTTAAAGTTTGTTATTTTTTTCGTTTTTTCTTAATATTATCTTACAAGAAAAATAAATACAATTTATGTATTGTACATTCGAGTAAATAAAATTTCGATTCAATTGAATGTAATATTTAAAAACAATGCGGATTTTTTTTTTTATATTTTTTCAATTATTTTCAATTTATGCTTGTTTTTCTTTCTTATTAGTCATAATCAAATAAGTTTTGATCAAGATCAGTATAACAATACATATTTTAAATAAGTAAGGAGGCTTGAATTTAAGTATAACATCCAAGGTAACATCTCATAATGTAAACTAATTTATCAGCTCAAAATGTAGTATCATAGAAACACAATAGTCTTGGTTCAGATAAATTTGTTTACATTTTCTATAACTATGGATAATAATAGGTAATTACTGTACTGATGAGAATTATTAGTTCGAAACTAGAGTTCAACATCTTTGCATTGGTGCTTGGTTTGAGATGCATATTTATCATGTGAATTCTACAGTATTTTTATTGTTCAACCCATTACTGTATTTATTCAACATATATACATGATAATATTTTACCGTCTCAATCAAAGTTATTACAGTTTATATATTTTTAGATATTTGAGCGATATGCCAAAGAACAAATTCCCTATTTTTAATAATTATTATACGGTCGTTTTTAATTCAAATAATTATAATTCAATAATTAAATTATGTAATTTCAAAAGAATAAAATTCTAATAGCATATTTTGAATGTTTAATATATTTGCCAAAAATACGTATATATTTTAATCGAGTTGATATTATTACGTCTTCTTTAAGAAATTATATATTTTTGTAATAAATTTAATTTGAATATTATGCAGCATTAGCCTTGATTACGAAAATTATAGTCTTCAAATAAATTATTTATATATATGGGATAGATATCGCTTTCTTCATCTTTTAAATGCAGCAAGTATTTTTTTATGATAGTCGTCTTGGCTAATAAATACCTTGAGAATTAGGAACAAAACACTATATTTCAGTTGTATTTTAATTTTTTTTAGTTGTTCTGCTTAAAATTTATATAAATATTGATTAATTTAATTAAAATTGGGCTAAAATTAACATGTCTGCGTAAATATATTCAGAATAATATTTAAATATTATATTTGTTTAAATTTTAGAAAATATTTTATATTCAAATAAATTGAAATGGAAATTAGGAACTAATACTTTTAGAACATCTATTCTATAGCTAATTTTTAAATTCAGAACTTGAAAGGCGCATACATTGTGTATGTTTATTTGATCTAAGTTTTGACAGACAATAAAGGGATATCCGGTATTTTTTGAAAACTATATTGATGTCTATATGTTTAGAAAAGACTAGTGTTGTTCAAATAAATTATATCGCATTAAATAAAGCTGCATGCATCCAGTAACCTTTACCAATATTTCAGTGTCTGTCAACCACTTATATTTATTCCAATTTTACCGATTTTTCTTTTGTATAAAGGTTACATAATTGCTTTAATTGCCGTAGAAGGATTAGTTCATTTAACACATATAATATACGTTGATGTTACTGGCATTAACATCAAATGGTCAACGAGAGATTTGTTATCTATTGACATCTACAATTGATCATTTTCATAAATCGTTTGGAATCATAATTGAAAATATCAAGAGCATGCAATTTTATGCAAATTCTATTAGGCATTAAAGAGTTCATAGTCTTTATAATTTATTATAAAAAAATAATTAATACTTTAATATCCTTGTACAAATTACCTATGGCAGAGTAATTTTGAAAAAAGCTTTCATTGCTGCTTTAAAATGTGTATCCCACAAATTTTATGTAATTGCCATCATCATATACAACCAACCTAAGTATGGTAATACCATTTCTTTCTTATTACACAGTACTTGCCATAGGATTTAGCTATGATGTTAGCATGCCAAAATTTATATCTAAAGAAATGATAAAATTATGCTTTATCTTCTGAAATCTTTATATTAAATTATTTGTCTGTATATACACTGGCTTAAATATGAGATGAAAATGTTAATATGCATTTTTTTTCCTTAATTAAAAGCGAATGATGTAACATCATTAAATTATCCTTTTTCATGTGTTCTTTTTTTTTTTTTCTTTAATTTTCTGTGAATAAGCTCTTTGCAGCCTTTTTTGTCATTGTTTTATCCAATAGTCGTAGGGAAAAATGTTTCATACAAGTGTATTGATTATATATCCCTATATAATAGAATGCGGTATAGTACCAATTTTTATTATTTTTTTTTATGTTCAACTTGCAATTAAGTTCTTTATTTGTCCTTATACGAACATAATATTGTACAGACTGTTAAATATAAATTTCTACAGATGAAACTGGTATTTTATTGTAAAAATATGATCTTTTGGAATTTCATATTATCGAATATTCTAACTAATATACTATTGTTATCTCTGTATTATTAAGTGTGAGACTGCATAATGGAAAACGTAAAACTACCCTAAGGTTATTTGTTTCTCTAATCCTGAGTTGAGTAGCGGGTTGTATTGTTAACTAACTTCCTTGACTTAAACAAAATTATTATGCTATGTGTTGTCGCTTGCGCCTTTTTTATCCTTCAATATATACTTTATTTAAGATTATCAGTATTGCTTTAAATATATATTTGGCATTCTGAAGAGATCCACATGAAAATATGGAAATGTCACTTCACCCAGTTTATGGTAGTATAAAGTAGAAAATATATGAGACTAACTTATTTAAATGATTTGGATTGGCTTTCTATATAATTTGTCGATTGTATCAATAAATCTTTTTGTAACATATAGCACCGTTAATATTCGTTTTTAAAATTTCGATTTCTAGAAAATAATCCAGTTTCTTATAATTTGATCTTAAGTTCTTTTGTATTTGCAAACAAATGTCCTCTACTCATTTGTACAATTTTTCCCCTTGCTATCATAATTTTTTTGGTATATTAACAGCCCATTTTTGGTAAATAGAATAATATGTCTTTGGTAAACAGTACACTAAACCACCATCGTTTCTCTGAATGTGATGTAAAGTGTAGTCTGCAAATGTTTACCCTTTGCTTTGTATAGTTGATAGTTTTCGTTATTCCATTTCATTTAGAGTGACTAGATTTATGTACTCTATAATTCAATAAATCTATAAACTATAGTTCCACCACATCAGGTTGGTTATACATGAACCAGTTTTGATGTGCTCAAGGAATTTGTAATGTATTTATCATTTATTATGTATACACAATTTGAATTTAAATCGGATATAATTAAATCAGGCAGTTTAAGACAACTTTGTGTTTCCAAAAATGGTAATAACAAGCTAATTGGCATCTTTTTTATGTGATTTATGTCACAGATCAGATTGAGGGTTGAGCTCAAACCTGTGAATAGTCAATGGTTGTCGTCGAGATTACATAAATTAAATCTAATCTGATCTTATTTTATGATTATTTTAATATGATCTTAATGGATAGGCATATGTAATTTTGTTGCACGTTTATCTTGGGGAGTATATCTGAAACTTTTAAAAAATGGATAAACGGTATATAGTAGCAATTAATAATTTAGTATATAAAACAATTGTAAACATTTCTTTCATTTATCAATTGACTGAGTCTATGCTTATAATAATTTATTGACGTTCATAGTTATTATAGTATGAGATATTGAATTTATTTTCCCAATTTTTCATATTTAATGTATTGAAAATTTCTGTCAACATCCTAAAGCAGCAGATTCTTTTTGAAAAATGTATTTGTACAAGTTTGGATTTCCTCGGGAATATTAAACCTATTAAAAAAATTTGAAAATGTTACTTGCAATTTACAATTGGGAGAAGTATATATACCATAATTTTGAAATATGTAATCAACAAGCTATAGAAAGTGTAAATATAGTAGTAACCTGACTAAGAGTGTGAAATTTTCATTTGAGTACATTTGTTTTAGAATAATTTGTATGTTCATGTATAGTTTAGAAACATTCTTGGAATATTTAAATGGAGTAGTTTAGTATATCAGAAACGACTTAGATTACTTGAAGAATAAAATTTCAGGCACGTTCAATATTTCAGAATTT
>JANSTX010055499.1:3363-15705 GCA_027564355.1 Penthetria funebris
CCAATACTTCTATAGTTCCACTATAAACTGATTTTCGTGGAGTTTCCAGTTTCTGTTCTTATTCAAATTGGACCAGTTCTTGGCAAATTCCTTCAATAATACATTTTACGTTCCTATTTGTACAATTAGCATCGAGGTCGCTATGCGTTGTCATTATTCTTAATTGGTTATCAATTACAATATGTAAGTATTATATTTTAACAAATTTTATATAATTAAAGATTGAATTGGAATTAGAAAGAAATTATGATTTTAGTAATATTTAGGGTTAAAAGAAGAGGAATTATGATATATAAGGGATTCTATGTAAATTTAAAAAAAAAAAAAATTGCATCCCTAAATTCATTAGCGTATTTACCATCGACTCAAAAGGGGTAAAAAAGAACTTGAATAAATATAATATATATAAAACAAGATAACTCTTCAATTGGTATGTAGGACCTGGAAAGCTAAAAAAAAAAAAATGACGGAAAGAGAGAAAATGCACAATTTGACGCCATCAGTAGAACGAATTGAGAGATATTCAAGGACCGCATAAATTAATCATTATTAAAGTAAACGATATTAAGGATGCGGATTATGGTCTAACATTTCTATTACTCGTACCAAGTTCTAAGCATAAATTTTCTACATTACTGAATCTCATTTGAGATGACTAATCGATCTAATAAAAAATAAGTTTATTAAACGGGAAGGTTCCGCTTTATTATTTTGGTTACATATTGTGTTCGATTGGCAATATTTATATCATTGTGTCATTTTTTGTGGGCCCACAGAGTATATGTGAATTAAAGTTTGCATAACTCTGCTTCTCATTATTTCCCTTCAAATTTAATGAAATCAAAAATGTTTTCATCAAACTTATCTAAATTCACGCAGGCAACATTTCATAATTACAAAGCATTTAGACGTTTGTCAGTTCAAGGTTGTCGCTTCATGTATGCCATCAGTTTTAAAATAATTTGCCCAATAATATGATGTTTCATAACCATTTATAAAATACTAAAAAATCTAGATGCTAATAAAACGCCGGGCACTGATGATATTCCAGCCATAGTACTTCGACATTGTGCTAGGTCATTATCACTTCCATTGCCATATATTTATATTAGATCTCATTAAATTCGAGTAAATTTCCTTGCGCTGGGTAGATGGCCAACGTCCAACCAGTTCGTTAAATGGGTTCCAAACCTGATCCTTCTAATCACAGAACAATTGCAATTACTGGTATGCATTCTAAGGTATTGGAAAAAAATTCTTGAGTATAAAATGTTATTTTTCTTGGAATCTAAAAATTTAATCATGACTTTCGATCCAAAAGATCAACTGCAGATATTATGATCTACGAAATTGAAATTTAAAGTAGAAGTATTCATATATCTGGCGAGGCTACTGCGTCTTTGCGTTAGATATTTCAAAGACATTTGATCGGTTGTGGCATCAGGCATTGCTTTCAAAACTCGGTTCTTACGGTATTTACAACAATTTAAAAGTGTAGATTGTCGATTTTTTGAAAAAGCACTGTGACTGCCAACCTTTTCCCAATAGATACCGGTATGCCTTAGGATTCTACCTTCTTTTTAATCTCTAATCTTCAATCTATAACATTGACCCAATTTACAGTTAAGCTAATGACAGCAATCTGTTCCATTGTTATTTTTCCATTAAAAGACCTTTAAGGATAAGATTTTGTAGAAATTTGGGTACAAATCAAGAACACGAAAAATTGGCACTTGAAACTTTGTTAAAGAGAAAAAACTTCTTTTAAATATTCTACTTGAAAGGATGGTTTTGCCTAAATAGCGTGCCAGCAGTGATAATATATTTAAATGTTATAATTCGCAAAAAATTATATATAATATTTGTAATGCATCACGAACAGATTATCTTTTAAAACTCATTAGCCCAATTATTAATTACCACTATATTTTTTATATACAAATTTCATTTAAATATCCGCATAACATTTGATGATCATTTAAAAATTTCATCAGACAAATTTCGATTAAATGAATCACTGATCGTATAAAAATCGATCAAACAAAATGTAAATAAATTAATAAATGCAGTGTTAATAATTTTCTTTTTCATATTATATGATTACATAAGATGTGTTATTTATTATAAATTTATTTATGTAAATATAAATATATCTATACTCTCGTATATGGCATAGATATAAAATGCATATAATTAAAACGCAAATTTATCAAAAAGTACAATTTACAATGCATAATAAAGTGAATGTAAGAAATTATAACAATTTATTATGCGATAACATGCAACTGATTTTCAATAATAATATGCACATATGTAAAATATTGTTGAATTTTGTTTGGCAGAAAGAATGAACAGCAACAACAAACTGCATCCAACATGCATCGATACTCGTACTACGTAAATGCATGTAATGATCGGATACACCATGCTCTTAAGTTGGTTAAATTTTAATTGGATCAATTTTTTTTTCTTATAGTAATATCGAATCGTATTGTTATCGTAATGACATCCAATTAAATATGAATTTATTTAATTTATTTTATATAAATTCCATTTTATTACATAACATTTTATTATTATATACCTATTTCTGTCTTATATGTCCTTTGAATAAGCGAGAAATGACTAAATTCAATTTATATAAAAATCATTGAATTGACATGCATTTATGATGATATCTTAAGAGATCACCAATCAATAACATGAATGGGATCATATAAATCAATAAAAATCAATTTATAAACGATTTTCTGAAATAATTGAAGAAAATCATAATCATTGATCATAATACAAAAGAAATGCAAGAGAGATACTTCAGTTCAGAATACAGCTAAATGTTAGTATTATTAACTGTTATAATAATCGATATTTATTGCAGATGAAATATCATGATAATAAAATAATATTCAGTACACTATACAAATTGTAACCGGTGACAAACGGAGTGACCGACTACCATCGATATTGGTTAATATACTCTCAACCTCGACGTATCACCGATCACTATACATGCCAATAATGATATGTGATTAAGGCAAAAAGACGATGTTAACGTCGACTGGTTGAAAAAAAGATTTCACCAACAAAGAATGATGCTGGGGATTTATGTGCCATTACTCTAGTAAAATATTGAATACATGTGGAGGTTAAAATAATCATAATATTGGTACAAATTAAAATTCTAGGATAACAAAATTTTCACATAAAATGATGAAGATGAAAACACAAAATTTCGATTTTTTTTTCTATTTGGGAAAGTTGTTTTAAATTTTCGAAGAATTCTGACACTAATTTTTTATCTTCATTTTCGTAAATATACATCCTTTCCAATGAGTTATTTTTGATAGAATTAGTATTACTATTTTTGTTGTTTTTTATGGTGATCTACTTTTAACAGTATCAGTACCAGTAACAGTAACCAATTCTTTGTCATTTTATCATCAATATGGAACTTTGTACATTCTTCACAGATGACAAATAACAACTGCGTTAGTCGATCTTTCGGCTTAACAAATTCAAAATTATTTATGTTTCTCAAAAGAAGTAACATCTCGAAATCTACGAAAGTGGTAGAAATTCATCTCAGACTTATTCATTTTTTTATATTAAAGTTATTCTTTATATGGAGTTAAAAACAAAAACATAAAAAATAACTTTTTCACAAAAAAAAATGCTGGATTATTTTTGGCGAAAGTGTAATTTTGTACACTTCTTTGAAATTCGACATTTACCATCAGAACTGTAACCTGTAACATAATTGATGACTTTCAAACCTATACTAGTAGTGTTTGAGGTGACGGTGGAACCCATTTTCTGTATAATACTATAATCGCAACCACTGGTATACTTTGTACATTTATAATTTTCTATGATATTTTTGTCTCTTTCCGCTTTTCGCTCACTATCAGTTGATCAGTTTCCAAAAGAGTGGTAGCGATACTCGTCAGAATTTTCAAAATCACTATTATCAGCAGAAGATGTAAAAAAATAATGGCAAACACATGACTTTCTTCTTAAACTTTCTGTTTCTGTTATTGCAAACTTAGTGGTTTGTGTTACATGCCAAAAGGAAATCAACAACAAACAAAGTTCATTACGAGTATGCTACAATAAGGTAACATTCATTATGTTCTCAAAGATAAAAAATATTTATAAAACAAGGAATTGTTTAATTCTATTTTTTATGTATTGTTTTTTTTTTTTTTTTGTTTTTTTCTTGTTTTTCTTTTAATGTCGCGATTTACCTTCCAGGCATATATGTGAGATTTGAATTAGATAATTTCAATATTACAAACGAATGCTTTGTCTTTGGAATTGAAGTCACGCCAGTTTCATTATTGAATTATAGCGATATATTCATGAATATTTTATTGAATATGTACGAGACTATATACATACATTTTATACGATATTAATAATATAATAAATGTCTTCTAGATGTACAAATATCTGCAAAAATGAATATTATAAAAGATAATAAATCTTTTAAATGGTAACAATTTTACACGTTACCGCATAAAAATATTCATAAAACTTACATAGTCACCTGTTATTGTGCCCTAAATATTTTGTTTTTATTTAAAAAAAATGTTCTTTTTTTTTCTAGCTATTTATTTAACAATATTTTGTCATATAAACTTTAAGAAAAACTAAAAGAAGAGCTAGAGTTGGAGAAGTTGGTAGTTATTATTTCACTATATTGACTAATATACTTTAATATTAGGGTGTCTGTATGACGATAAAACATGCAGATTTTTCCGTTCACTTTATTCATTCCACCATTGGATATCATCATATAACCGTATCAAATGGAAAAATTTCATAATCTTCATTCTTTGATTAATGAGTGATGGTAGAACATCAAAATATTTCAAAAAGCCATATAAGTAATCGAAGAATTTATCGCTGGAATTAAAATAATTTACCAAATATTTGTTAGACAGGATTTAAAGTTTCTAAACTCTAAACACCCCATTCTCGAATGTCGCCGAAGTACGTCAATAATATTGGATATGTACGCATAACAATCTAAAATCGACAAACATTTGTTAAGCAATTTGAAACAAAATCATGAAGTAATTTATCAACATCAATAAGCCCGCATAGAGGATCATCTTATTTTTGACATTTAATATTTGGTGATTCATCTTTGAAAAGAAAAAAAAATCGACTGCACATGTGAGTTATTATCCCCATATTCTAATTATCAATCGTCATCAGTTAATCAACCATATTTACAATTTCCTGTACTCTTTGGCTTTCTTATCGGAAATTGGTCATATGGGCTGACGAAGAATGAGTCAGTACCGTATCTCAGTAAATTGATTATACTAATAAAAGAGCGTCTTATCGAAATCAGGAGTCTCGCAGTTAGATGTTAGTTAAAATGAATGGTGTCACAAATGGAATCGGTCGAAATTAACATTAATAGAGATCTTTTCACCGCCATTAGATTATTGTCATCGTTTATATTATTTGATAATATTATATTTGTATGATAGATTTATTGGGCGAAATAAAGTAGTTCAAACTGAATAGTAAAATAACCAGCAGTGAAATAAGTTATAAGGATGAATAGTGGTGACTAGGACCTACCATGGGCAAATATTGTGAAATTGATTAGATTAAGCCAAAACGCACCCTTTCGCACTTACAATTTTAGCCGTGTTGTGTCAAAATTCCGTTACAAACGATCACCACGAGAAGGTAAGATAAGCACTTAATCAGAAATTTAAGTCCCACTTGTGCTTGATATACTAAACCAGATCGTATCATAGACTTTCTTTTACATCCATGATTACGGAGTTACATTTTACAATTTTTGGAAGGGTTACAGAACATATTCTGTCGGAATAGTGAATAAGAGTATATTTCATAAATGTATTGTATATTTGATGTTACAGTTGGATGCAGTATGACCATAGTTTTGTCATATTTTGTATATTGCAGCACATATTTTCTACTGTACTGTTTAATAGAAATTTGTTTGCTCAATAGGAACTTATGGCATATGAATACACTATCGCTAAATTTAAATAAAGAAGTATTTTGTGGTGAGTCAGTAGAAGTATTTCATGTATTAACCCTTATTGGGAGTTTTTATGTTTAATAGTACTATGAATGATAATTCATACATTTTATATTATGGAGAAGTTAAATATAGAGTAATTTGTGAAAATTTCATGATTTTACAAACAAAATTTGATGTGAAGATCCATAATTTTTTAGTAAAAAAAAATGGCGAAATGCCGCAGCCATGTATATTTTTCTATTGCTACCAACATTGACACAAGAACAATGCAAATGAAATATTTTTACAAATTGCCAGCAATTAAAAAATTGAAATTGATTTCATAGAAATTTCAAATGTACAACATTTTTAAAAAATTCGAAATCTAATAAATATATATAATCAATTTCTAAACTACTTTTTAAATTTGCAAGAGATTTCATATCTTAAATGATTATTATGTGTCTATTCTAATTATAATTTTAATGTAATATTATTACATATTTATATTTTAAATTATAAGTCATATATACGCATATTACGAGTATACATAATTTTTAAAAAACAAATAATTTTAATTAATATAAATGGTATGTAATATTTAAAAAAAAAAAAAAAACGAAATTATTACAAAATATCGCCATTATTTCATAATGGATATGCGTTGTCTATACAATAATTGCAGAGAGATATATAAATATACGTGTTTAAAATTTTATTAATAACGTTTTAAAAAAAAATTAATATTTTTTCGTTTTTTTGTTTTTTTTTTTTTTTTGGTAAGTTATGAATATGATCTAACTTGATCTAGTTTCACATATTTAAATAAGTACAGTGAAAAAAAAATAGTTTATTATATATTTAGCCTTCCATATTTTAATAAATTAATTTCAGTAATAAAAATAATCAATAACACAACTATTTAATATCATTAATTTAATTGAAAAGTCTTTCTCACCTAGTTAGAAGTAATTAAAGCATATGTGCTTCATGTTAATTATAAGTATTGTCAGTACATTAAAGGTATGTACAATTACGTAACTGCATTAACATATTCAAGTGCTTTTCTTTTCGAACTAAATGTTAATTAGCATATCTCATAAATGAATTTATTAATTTGATTGTAATTTGCAGACATTTTTTGTGGTCATCAAACTACGAATAAGTTGTGTCATACGAACTTTTGAGAAATTTTTGTCTACAAAATAACATGTAAAAAGAAAATATGAAAGGTTTCATTCACAGATTCATTACAATCACCAAACGAGTTCAGCAAAGTATGTCTCATTGATGCTAGGTAATAAATGTTGGTGTTCTGAGGAGGAGGTGCTAGATTGGATTGGTTGAAGGTAAATCAATATCCATAAAAATATATCTATTCGATAAATAGATAGTTAAAAATGTATGCTAGTATATGACATAATAAGGCGTATAATATCAAATGGTGAAAATCGGAAATGGAACCCGAACACTGAAAGAATTGAATAACCTAAAACCGAATAGAGACGCATAAGGTAAAAGATTCAGACCGGATAAATGACAAGAATTGATTAAAGTGAGTTTCTAATTTCTGTCTCTATCTGGATTAAAGACAGGAACTGCTAATTATTTAATCTACCTTGTCTACCGTGATACTGATAGTAATGAAATGGTTAATATTAGTTTGTCTTAAAAAAAACGCGTGACAAAAACACGAAAGATGGAATGAAAAGTGTTCTACATATTATCCGTCGGAAAATGCTCCAACCGCCAACAATTAAATGAATTGAAACTATTGAATAACATGTGGGTATGGTGTGTATGTAATAACAGCAATTTCTCCGGAAATAATAACAAAAATTCATAAAATCAATATGAATGATAAACCATCACCTCACCACCTAAATATTTTCGGCAGATAACATAAAACGATTGTTAATAACACTTGTCTATATTAAAATCTAAATTAAATTTTGCGGGGATTCGTAACAATTAATTAAATTTGGGTACACCAATACATAATAAAAACCGAAAGAATAATAAAAATAATGAATTAAAGCTGATACTAAGAACTCTGAATGGAATTACCTCGAATGTACAATCACATAAGTAATACTGTTGAGTAAGATAATCAATCCAATTAGACAAACTCAACTTGTGATGCATAAATAAAGGACAATTAAGTTCTGTATATTTTAAAAAGAATTATAAACTTATACGGCAGTATATAAATATTTAAAATAAATAAAATAGTTTTGTATAAACAGTTGCTAACAAGCGAGAATCTTGATACTTGACCCACCTACGACCGATTTTTCGTTGCCTTAAGCATGGTTGTAACCAAATAGTGTCCATTTACGTAAGTCAAAGGTCGTTACCGTTTTCCCAGTTAATTGACGTTTTACGTGTACTTGTAAAGTGTCGGCATTGCTTTCAACGATCACCTCGTAGAGGAACATTCAATACTTGATATTAAAAGGTGGATAGGTAGGTATGTTTACAGAAAAAATACTAACTATTTATGTATTATGTAATAAAAAATATTACGTTTAATTCAAAAAATCGTCACTTGCAGGTATTTCAACGCTAGGCGAGAAACGCCACGGAGAAAAAGAATAGGAAAATACATTTTCCAGTTCTGAAACTACTTCAGTATTCAATTATTGTATTTGGAAAATCCATTATCGTAATTGTAAATTATAGTTAATAAAAATGGAAAATTCTAAATAAAATGTTTTTGGAAATAGTGAGAAGTTATCAAACCACATCACCGGCAACACAAGCAGAAAAAAAAATTGGAAAGCAATTAATAATTAGGAAATATATAAACAACTTACCCAATTAAGTCAAAACTATGTAATTAGATGTGAATTTCATAATTTCCCGGTGTCAGACTTATTTTATTCCAAAAACAAAAATAAAATCATAACAAAGTGTCAAAATGGTAGACCCAAAAAAAAAAACAATGGACGCCGCCGAGGCCGACATACTAAGAGTACAACGAAAATGTTTACAATACAAAAAATACTAAATTACAGAACAAAAAATATAATCACATCACTAATTAAATACTAAACAATGAAATTACACAATTTTTAATATAATTTTAAACATTTTAAATAAACAATAATAATGTAAATATTAGACTTGACACAAAGCGAGTATAACGTTCAGCGATCATTACAATAGTGAACAAGCTGAATTAATACGCGTTAAATTTTATTTATTCCGCAATGAAATGTGGAGGAATTTTTCACATCTAGATGGCAGCGTTGTTGTTTAGAGGCTTTTAAGCAGATTATTTAAAGTGCAAAATTAATACTTATTCAAATTTTGTCAATTTATACTTTTACTTTTAAAATTGAATTTTTTTTAATATTATCAGCACATCGTCCGCAAGAATTCTGCAGACAAGACGTACGCGAAATGAAATTTAATTGAATACGATTGCAACACAATAATCGACCCATATAGACAATCTTCATGATCATATCTAATGGCAAAGAAAAAGAGCACTTACATTACAATTATACTGAAAGAAGTCTAAGTCTATACGAGTTGCGACATCTTCATTTAATCTATGTAGAAAAGTTCGCCTTTGAATTATAGGGCAGAAGAACCATCCCAAATGTGTGATTCATTTAGTGCCGCTTATATCTTTTGTATGTATCGGCAATATATTCTAAACAAATCGGCAAATATATTCTGAACTTAAAAGCACTCTATTTGGTTTTATATATACCAAACTTATATTAAAAGACCATGTAAAGTCATTTTTATATTGTACTCAAGCATTTCGAATTGCTTCCACTGTCAATTATTAATTAATAGAGATCTTTATAACATATCAAAACAAACCTGGTTATTATAATTTGAATGCTATTAATCAACTTTATAAAAGATGCGACTAAAGCTGCATCTTGCTGCACAGCACATTAAAAGGCATTTCGCGCAACTTAAGTGAATCAATTCTAAAAATATTACGTCGTGGTATATAATTTTACTTTAATAATTAATCCATACTGTACAAAACTTAATATAGCTTTGAAAAATAAACAATTACAATAACATGAAACAATTTAACTATT
Source organism: Penthetria funebris (assembly GCA_027564355.1). Classification (NCBI taxonomy): domain Eukaryota; kingdom Metazoa; phylum Arthropoda; class Insecta; order Diptera; family Pleciidae; genus Penthetria; species Penthetria funebris. The sequence continues at coordinate 13,441 of JANSTX010055499.1, forward strand.
TTAGAAAACATGAATAATAAATTAAGAACAAAAAAAAAAGTTAAATTTAAACAAACCGTGTACAAGATTTTAAGTCACTGATAATGAAAATACTCGTATACAAAATGTATTGTACGAAGTATCAAAAATGTTGAATAAAAAACATAAGATACGGAAATTAACCTTGCATTCTTTGTTGGGAACTAGTACCACATTAACATATTTGCATATCATTACAATCCACAGTCCACTAAATTTATTGTATTTACTTTTGCAGGAGCTTTGACCATATCCGCCACCACAATAAGATTTATTATTTATTTCATTTTTGAATTATGATAAATTGAAATTTTATCTAAAAATAATTATTTTAATTTTATTATAATTTAAATGATCATTTTTCAATAGATTATTACCCATGATGCATTTTATTGATCATTGAACACTTCAATGCAGGATGCAATTAGTCATTTATTTTTGTTTTTGTTTTATTATACAATATTTTTTAAGTAAAAATCAAAAGTTATAAATAATAAACTTGGTAGAATCAATTTTGCGGAATTATCGCGTAAAATTCTAGTTCATTTAAAAATTAAATAAGGTTCATCATGAATAGTAAATCTAATAATTTTGTATTAAGTTTAAGAAACAGTTTAACTTATACATCAAGTACTTGAACCTTTGACTAGAAGATAAGCTATTATAAAACGTAAAAGCTTTTCAGACCTAAAGCTTTTAATAATAGTCAATGGATATAATATCTGACAAAGTCGAAAATATTGTGGCATTACAAAATATGCTCAAATATATTGCACCAAATGGTTATGAACTAAAAGTAAGTAATCAACGAGTTAATCTGCAATTAAGAAATATTCTAGATTACACGGGCACTAAGCACTTGATTTGAAAAAAAGACACAATTTCATTCTTATGAACAAAATCGTGCGTTCAGAGTAGTGCTCAAAAATATGCACTCAACTGTTGACATTGCTGATTTAAAATTAAATCTTTAGAGTCTCGACCATCAAGTACGAAATGTTCATAATATAAGAAACAGATTTATCAAACAACACTTAGCTAGGGTATAATACAATACAAATATAAAAAATAGAACTTGTCATGAACATGAGAATAAAATTCGAGCCACCTCAACAAAACAGAGAAATACCACAGTGTACACAGTACCAACGATATGCGAGCACACAAAAAAAAATATTGCAATCATATATTGCTCGTTGTGTTAAATGTGCTGGTAGTGATGCTGGTACAAAGAAAAAGACAGAGACGTGGTATGCGTCCTTTGAAAGAAGGCGAAAAAATTATATATTTTCAAATGGACCGTCCAATTAAACGATTTAAACTAAATGAAGTCGATCAGTAATATATCAAGAATTAAATTGTACAAAGGAACCGGGATTTGATTTTATCACCATAGCAAGATACTAAACGAGTTACTTGACAAATGCATTAAACTTATAACTATATATTTTATAATGCTATTCTTAGACTTTCATACGTCCCAGATCAATGGAAGGTTCCTCAAATTATTATTAAAAATAAGCCGGGAACGAGAGTCTTAATGAACTAAAATCGTACCGCGGTTCATCAATCTCTATTTCCATTGTGTCGTCCAATGTTTTTTGGGAAATTATTTTTCAAACGATTAAAACCGGTGTTATTCAGTCGACAGCTGATACCGGAACATCAATTTAGATTTCATCAACAAAATGCAACAGTTGAACAGTAGGTACATATATATAAAATTGTTGATAATATTAGTAGAGATCTAGACGATATAGTATTCAGCCATATTTCTCGATATGGGTCAAGCATTTGATAAAGTTTGGCATAAATGTCTATTGTATAAATTAAAACATACATTGCAATATCACCTTTACCAAAGTACTAAAATCTTATCTTAAAAACGCGGACACTTTTATATAAAGGTATGAAGATGAACAAACCGAATTATATCAAATACAATCAGGAGTACCACAGGTTAGTGTATTGTGTTATACTTACAGCATACGGTAAATTTGCCTAAAACAAATGAAGTGACAGTGCCAACTTTTGCTGATGGTGTTAGGGTTTTGGCAAGAAAATCTCGATATCATCCAGTTTTAGTTAAAATATAGAATCAAAGTAAATGAAAGTAAATCGGAACATGTGACATATACCTCTGAACAACATTCCTGTACCACAAGATGATAGTGTAAAATATTTGGGATTACATTTACGGATATACGGTTAACCTGGCGCAACTATGTTTCTTTAAATAAAAAAAAA
>JANSTX010055500.1:0-26375 GCA_027564355.1 Penthetria funebris
TATAAATGAATATTATTCAAAAGTCTTTTACAAGTATAAAATTTTGTAATTAAAACTGAGAAATAATTTCATTTAATATATTATAGTATTAATATCCCCTCGTGTAGAAAAGATAGATTGCAGATTTAACATACTGCCACCGATTCTGAATGTATAAAGAATGACAAACTGAATTTTAAAAATATCAAGATTTGAAACATTTAATAACCTGTGTAAGAGTATTTAAAAATGATCACGACTATTCATAATAATGCACTTGAAAATCTATACAATACGAATTCTATGTGTCTAATATTAATAACATTGTGACCATTGAATAATTTCAAACAGTCTCTTTGGTTTTTGTCACCACATAATCTCTTAAATTGTAATCCTTTAAAAATTCAATAAATAGTTTTATATAAACTGTTATATACTTACATATATATATATATAAATAGATTTCTCACCCTTGAAAATCCCATTAACATGCTATGAAATATATCATCTGAAACTGTATTATTATCGTTTTAATGTATAGTTACTAATACATATATGATGTGGAATATAACACAGATTTCTTCAAGTGTATTTGACCAAGGTATTATACATGTTTCATGCACTTCGCATTACTTCTCAACATATATACGGAACACTTCGATACTGATTAAATGCTATCTTGAAACTCTTCACAACAGTAATATGCTCCCTTAACTTTGCTGGGAAATTAATCGAAACATAATAAAATTCAATAATTTATAAGTAAGATACAAATTAATTGGTTTCGAAAATGTATTATATTTATTGTGCTCATATATTCCTAATTATATTATTTGGTCGTAGTTAGAAAATAAAATGTATTACAATTCTCTTCAAAGGAACATTTCTAGGTGGTACTGCTATCCATCAAAAAAATCCCATTTTGTTTACGAATTCTATTCATTATAGATTTTATCATATTTCAGGATTCTGTTGTTTTTTTTTTTTTTTTATTTCCTTGGAAAATGTTAATAAAAGAAATGCTGATTCATAAAATTACGAAATATAGCCGTCATTCCTGATGTTGGACATACAAAAACTATTCCGAAAAAAAAAAAAACAAAAAAAAAACAAAAAGAAAACCTTTTATTGAAATCATTTTCATTACATAAAAGTGAATTATTTGAGAAAAATATTATAATAAACTTTGACCGTAATTATTCTTATCAGATAACATATGTCCATTAAGTTAGTTGTTAGTATAGTCATTAGAAAATAACAAAAATCCAAAAATAAAAAAATTATGTGTACTAGGTTGACATCATTTGTTAATTACATAGTGACTAAACTAAAGAAAAATAATAAAAGTATCTGCACAAACATAGAATTGATCAATGTAGGAACAAATGTGTTTTTTATTTTTTAATGAATTTCAAAATATTTCGATTAGGATGCACATTATATTTAATTTCCTATTCGCTGGACATATTTATCTCACGTATACAATGGCACGCTCGGTTTGAAATGCCAGATTACAAATATTTAATAATGTATACAATCCTAAGTCGTAGCAGTTATATCAATACTATGGACGAAAAAAAATGCCAGTACAACTGAACAATTAAGTACCAATATATAATATATACTCATGCGATGTTATCTAAATTATTTGGAAAAATTTTCTAAAAAAAGATTATTGAATACATCGAAAGTCAAGAAAAAAAACCCTTATATTACTTACAAATGTAAATTCAGAGGAAAAATAGTCCAGGACAGATAAAATATAGTCAGTATATTTGATATTCTAAAAATATTCATCTAAATACAATCGTAAATTACTATTCAAAACATAAACATCTAACTTAAACTTCAGAAATAACTAGATAAGGATGTCCACTAACTGTCACTAAAAGAATTTATTACAATTCGTAGAAAAACTAGCACACATTTTAGTAATCGACATTCTGCATTGCATCGCTGACATCGAAAGAATTGATAGAATTTTGGAAAGATAGAAGATGCTATTCTAAGGTAATGTAGAAGAAGTTCGTTCTGATTTGATCAATTATAGACATTGAATAAAGCATTCTATATATCTGTACCGTAATTTGTACTGTGTGAGTAGCAGCTACAAGCGCCAGTTGATCTGTTAGTCCGTATTCGTATTGACAATCATTAATAATTCTATGTTATGTCAAATAAGATATGATCTTAAAATTCATATTTTGAAAAGAATTCGATATATATAATTAGATGTGTCAAATTTAAAACAATGTTTGAACATTTTACACCTTCCAAAACACCAGAAATTGATCACACTATGATCGGAGTCCACCAGTACCACATGCCATACTTGCAAACAATAACATTATCGATTTGCCGTCACCTAGTATTTGTAATTTTTTTTTTCGTGTATTTCCCAAGCTACTAGTAATTTCTAACTAATAATTCACGTTTCTATTGATTTTACTAAATTTCCGATTTTCGGATTATAGTCTTTCGGTTCAATCTACATTCTTACGATCATAATGTAACGCCAGTTCGATGTATTTTCAATTATAAATTGTTTGTTTTGTGTTGAGATCCATTGATCATCTGATATTCATAGGGTAGTTGTAGTAAATAAACGAATTTTGAACAGCATTAACCTCAAATTAGATGATTCTCAACAATAAATAAATTGTAAGCTCGAATACTTGAGAAACGTAAAATAATGGAAAAGTTAAGTTCTAAAAGACAAAGTTATTTTAAAAAGTACATTCGTGTGTATAGTTGAAGTTGTTATAAATTTACTGTCTGAATAACAACTTTCTTTGCACGTAAATTTAAGATTTTTATGAAAAGATATTATATTAAATAATTGAATTTTTCGTTTATCTACTTTTTTTTCTTTCATTATTGACAACATGAATAAAATATTCATATTACTCTATTACTAAAGTTTTAAAGCATAAAATATTGCGACACAAAGTTTCCTTTTCCAATATTTCCTTTAAAGTTTTGTTTCCATTAATTCGCACTGAACAGAAAAATATAAAAAATATCTATATAAGTTAAATAAATAAAGATTTAAAATTGGTTTTACTGTATAGATTCTGACTTTGGAATATTATAATAAATAACTTACGAGTATTAACAACATGGACTAATATTTATTGTTATATCTTGAATATAGAAGTGATTTCCATGCATTTTAGAAAAATGGATATTCTTGTAAAGACTGAATGAAATTGACCCTTACCTTATTAACAGAGCAAATTTGTTTCTAAATACGTTGCATCACGTCCACAGGTTTTTATAGAATTTCAATCTATCCATCTTGAAACTCCAGAGAGAAAATGGTGACAAGCATAAACTTTACAATGAGAGATCATAAGAATTACCATAAGACCACATAAGTATGAAACCAAATTCTGTGAAAAAAGAAATAACTTCCAGCAAAATATAATTGATTATATTGAGAAAATGGAATGGATCTACAACGATGAAGACAGATCGAACACCTTATTTATGGAGAATAAAAAGAAGCAGAAGAAAAGTTAAAGTCATCTGGGAATAATGTGGACTACAGCTTTAAAATTTATATTCAATTCATTTCTACTGGAATATATCCACCGATAATTATACGACTATTTCAACAAAAAAAAGGATTTCATACATGTGAATAGCATCCAATCTATAACTTTTGTTAAAACTTTTGTTAAAATTAAATTTTCTTTCTAACAATGAGTGAGTGTCATGGCAAGTTCTAGTCTCATATATCTTTCAACCCCCAAAACACAATTCATTTATGAAACACTTTCAGTATGTACGAGAGTACATACATATACACAAATAAGAAATAACGATCGTAAAAAAGGGAAAAAAAACTAATTAATATTACCGTTTATACTATTCGTATATACGTTGGGGCTTGTGGAGACCGAAATTGAAACAAAACAATTGTGAAGATATATATATATATGTATGTATATATATATTCCTTTTTCAGAAGATTGATAAAAAAACAAACCATTGACGGAAAACACAAAATATTTGGAACTTCCCGGAGGCTGAAACTGTATGAAGAAGTTTGCGTTTTTTTTTTATGTTATACACAATAATATAAAGATATATATATAATATACATAATACTATATCAGCCAGAAAATGGTTTGGAAGCAATGTGAGGGAAAAATTGAGATGTATTAAGAAATAGCTTTAGGATCCTTTTTATACGAGTAACTATAAACGTTTCAAATAATCGCCTATGTCATTTTTCAAGCGGAAATGGTATTTTGTAAATTAAAGAAAATAATTTTCAGTGTAAAAGGTACAACAAATCATCTACCCTGATTTTTGTAATATTCAAATTAACTACATTATTAAAACTTGTATATAACCATCTCTATATACACACACCCTTAATGTATATAGGCTAATTATTCAAATAATTAAATTAGAAAAAAAAAAAAACATGTTGAATTTACATCAATTGGTATCTAAAAAGAAAATCCCTTTGTTTTAGCTGTGAAAGCAACAATATTGAATGAAAAACAAGATAAAAAAAAATGTTAAAAACAAATCAACCAATTGTTTCTTATATATGTTTATACAAAACATGGATTAAAAAAGACAAAGGGTAATTTAAACTCCTACATAAAATGAAGGGAGGATAGGAAAATTAATTAAAAAAGTACAATTCGAAGTGAAATCTAATATTTATTTAATGTAATATGTAACATTATTTCAAATATTTACTTTGTATACATTTATTTGGGGTGACAAATGGAGTGGCCGACTATCAATGAGGTTAGACTAAACTCTTTTTTACATCTACGCGGTGGTAACGTGTTTAATGCTATCACGACATATGTCAGTAATAGCGGTGTGTGATCGAGGCTAAAAAGATGGTGCTAATGTCAATGTCGTATTTTTTGAACTGATTGAAAAAACATCTCAACAATAAATTAGGTAGTTGAGGATTTATTTAGCACTAAAATATTCAAATGTATAACTGGATAATTATAATTTACCCTACTATATTTTCGAGTTAGAAAATTTCAATTATAGTTACTTAAGTTCACAACGTCAATTGATTTTAAATGGCAAATTAAGATCGAAATGCGCGTCCAATGCGCCCTTGACGGGTAAAAGAAGACGTAAAGTATCTGATAAAAATATCAATTCAAAGGTGACAATTTAGGATAAAATGTGCTTAAATACTTCGAAACGGAACGATTCTACCATTAGTGGGTCGATTCTACCAAGAAACCAATTTGTATTTTAAATTTTTTTTTTAAATATTGATAATAATCAAGTACCTATTTCAACTAAAGTTCTATGTCAGATGTACAATTTCATTATTACTGTCAGTTCAAATGACATCTCTGCAATCGCATTGGTGTCAAACAGTATATGTTTTTTAAAAAAAGTATTCCAAATCAAACCAGTGAAAAGTGTTAACATCTATACATTTTTATCTATAATTTCATTAACTTGTAATTCCAATTATTTAATGTACTTCTTAATGCAAAAGTTTACATTATTGTACTCATATTACGTAAATTAACAGGTAATAGCATTAATGTAATTTAATATTAAACATTTATCCATAATAAATAACAAGGTAATATATACTTGTATTATGAATAATTAATTTATAAGTACGTAATTATATATTATAAAACATATACATGTATTTTCATTATCAAAATCGAATGTATGATGCAATAGTTATTTATGGATACTTAATCAGAAACCATCTAACAGATAAAGCATCTGGCAATGAAATCTCATAACATTCGTAGAATAGACAATTTCTGTGAAATCTATCACCAGGCGATACAAAAAAAAAAAAAAAATAACGTAGGTACATCCATTTAATAGGTCAATTTGTATTTTAAGTATTGCTGGCATCTTAATTGAGCGAGTAAATTAGAAGCAATAACTAAAAAATATAGTTTGTCATAAGAATACTTTGAGTGGCAACAATACACTTATAGAGTTCCATCTTTCAATGTTTCAAATTAAAATACAACAGTTTTATCAATTGCAAATTTTCAGACAATATTGAAAATAAATTTAATTTCATGAAAAACATGTTACTGTCCTATATGGCTAGCTTTGACTCCAATGATGGCACATCAAGTCTTTCGATGAATACAATCCATGATGCACGAGAATGTGTCTGTGAAATTCCAAGCCATTCTCGAAGAAGATCTGATTTTAATGTATTCAAACTCTCATCATTTATTTTTTTTTTAACACCTTAGCTTCCAAAATGAACAATATGGCGAAGTCTATTAGAAGATTCAAGTCGATGACCGTTGTTGTGAAAAAATGAACTGTAGAAAGTGATTTTGTAAAAATTGTTATGACCTATAAATTTTATGGGACGATGTTGAGTCATATTGAAATGACAAACGATTAAAACTAATGTCGATGCACTAGCCGGTTCTCCATAACGGCATAGCAACACGACTGTCCAAATTATCGCTGGAATTTTCCGTTAACCAATCGCTTTACATGCATACTTTTCAATGTCTTTGATTGTTGAAGTTTTATTGTCCTTTGTTGTGGTGTTAAATTTTACCCCATATTTGTATCTTGTAAGACTTCAACTTCAGTTCAATGTTCAGTATGCGCTGCACACACTTGATTTGGACCTGTTTATACACTTTTACTGCACTCTTTGACGAGCAAATCTGATGATAATGTTGCGTGTTTTTTTATAGCCACAGTCATAGCATTTTGCGATGCTACCAATATCATTGTAATGTAATTTAACTTTTAATAATTCGACATGCAATCATTTTATTAGCATGTAAATGTTGTACCCTACAAACAATTGAAACTTGCGATTTTCCTGTCAATCACGCTATTACATTTTAATTCTGTTACGAAAATTTATTTTCAATTGCGATGTAGAATAAAATAATTTTTTATTATAAACAATGTCTGTTAAATGTTAAAAACGAGTGACAGACCCTATAATAAACTGATATATTATTCAATAACTGGACAGGATGTAAAAACGTCTTGTAATTGATGAATATCCTGATTTACATATCTCGAGAACGGAACTATCTATCAGCATAAAATTGAGAATCATATAGTATTTTTACCTATCGAATTCACTGTATTTCAAAATCACAACGTTAGAAACGAAATTGTGGGGGTCTCCTACGTTTATTCATTAATTTGTTACCATTTTAATACACTTTTCACAGTTTAACTTATTGATTTATTTTACATTTAAAAACATTTAGATGTAAAACATCTTAGCATATATGGACACATATAAATGAAATAGTAAATGTACCTTGAAATCAAAATAAAGGTGTCATTGGGCTAATAAAATAAAATAAATCCTTGTCGATAATACATTTTGTTACGTTAAAACACTGTCTAAATTGGTATTTGAAAAGGTTCCATTTACACATATGTATTTACATATGTACGTAAAAGATAAAAATAAATAAATAACTTAAATTCCCTGCTGATTTTATATTTTACATTTATACTCACTAATCTACAGGGAAATAATTTTATCATGTTTCCTTTATAGCTTACAAAACATATTATAATTAAGATTAATTTATTATGTTTGCATGAAACTTAATAAATAATGTCAAAATTTTCATGGAGCAACAAATTCATCAATTAAATTCAAATACGTGTTATATTATAGGTAAACATCAAATTACAGGACTAATTAATTATGACAGTTTCTATTTAGTATATTATAATTATATTATAGATATATATATATAATTTATTACATACTCGTATATAAATACAATTAAGTCACAATTCTTCATTGGGAAATCTTAATTGATCATATTAAACTAATAGTAATAAGAAAATTTGAAATTTTGATAATACTCTAGTCGTTATGTTTTGAATATGGCAAATTAGTTTACCCAAAATAACCGCTTTCAAATAGAAGTTATATAATGTATAGTAAATATTTTGAAGTATACAGAACTAATATTAACTAAATAAGTTCGTATTGGATTATCTCTTTGAATAAATTTGAATATTACAACTTTGTATATACAATACTGTGATTGAAATAATAATTCTCATATATTTTCTTCAAATCAATAGCTTGAGGCAAAGTAAGTAAATTTGAATCTACTAAAAATGCAAAAAAAAAAAAAGAAACCAATTACAATACTCTTCTTATACTCGTATATCCTGAATGAAGATAAGAGGATTCATAAAATATCAAATACAATCATTTAAACATCAAAAGAAAATAAAATTAATGAAATATTAAGTATGTCAGAACAACAACCCTTATATGAGGGATAAAAGAGACGCAAATTGTAGAAATTCTTTGGCACACTTATAATGGCGAATTCAGTCATACACAAAATTAAATAGTACTCAAAATTACTACATAAAAATAATTGAGGTTATACAATAAACCTAGAATATTGAAACTGTACTTGAGACAAACAAAGTTAACATGGAAATTTAACAGAAAGAAACTAATTTTTCTTGGGCTGAACCAAATTCAGTAGAAGGCAAACGGATAAGAAACACTACGTCTAAGGATAAAAACTAATTATTTTAGAAAAAAACGCAAATTAGTAATTTCCAGACTATTGTGGATTGTTAAAGTGAATTCGTTTTTTTTTTTTTAAAGTTACAGTTAGGGAGTGGATATTCTTTAATGTTCAAAACAAAAAATATTCTTTATTGGTTGATTAGGCGGAAGGAGAGAAGAATTGGATTCCAGGAATTTAAAAACATTTGTTTAAAACGTCTTACAGTCATAAAATTTAGGAAACACATGCTTGGGAAGATGATTTCACATACAATATATATGCGACAAAAAATGTACCTTTTGTCAAAATATAAGAAGTGATATAGGGTACTGTAGTCAGCGTGGCTGTAATTTGGGTTTGAACTTAGCGATACGAGGTCATTAGTGAAGTTCAGAAAAAGTGTGGGGAATATGGTAAAACCGTGGGGAATAACTGCATTAAGTCTGTGACTTTTGGACACCATCCATGCTCCCAAATCAGGATGAATTCTATATGAAGACCAGCTTTGATAATTATGTTACATGCCAATAACTGTCAAAATTTTACAAACATTTTAAGCATCATCTCTGTTGAAATAAAATTTCAGTTTTCAACGAAAAAAGTACAGAATTATACTCAAAAAAATCTAAAACTTAAACTAAAACTAATTTTCTAGCCGCATAAAATGGCAATGGGTATGAAATTTCAAATTGGAAAAAACAAAAGTAAATTTGGAAATAAAATCACAAAAAAGATTCTGCAGTCAGAACGATGTATGTACAGAATGATTGCACAAGTAAACAATAGTGATACTGTCGTGTACAGGTTTTATTAAACTTATACAGTCATTACTCAGGATACATGAGTGGTTTTGCGTTTCTGCCGATAATTCAAAATTACTCCGTTACATAAATTTTCAAATGTAACTCCAATTTCTCAACAGGTTCTGTTATTGTTATATAATGCCATATTCATTTCTCATTTTGAACATTTGCATTTTATTACATTTTTTACTTCGATATGCCCCTCAAACATCCATCCTTCTGGACAGTATCTACAATAAGATCAATGTTAAAATCTTTAAAGTATTTTCGAATCATTTTTGAAATCGATTATTTAAGATCTTTAAATTTATGTATTTGCGGCTTATAGTATCCGAGTATTGAACGTGAATACATTCTGTTTTGCTGTAACTCTTTTTTCCCAACTTTTCTTAAAAATCTCCTATTATCAATAAATAATGTGTAGAGTTTTCTTTTATAACCATTTAAATATGATCATAAAATGCCTCTCTCATCACTTTCATCGGAAGTGGTTGAATATAGTTGGATGATTTTCATGTTGTATCTGTTATTAATTTTTAATATAAGATATAGTACACAAGCCGATATTTGAATCAGACATTTCAGGAAATAGAGTGTCCCTGTTCGTGAGTAGTTCAGGTCAACTGGTATAATATATAATTTTAAATTATATGTAGGGAATTGAATTACCCCGCCCGTGTGAATTTCAGATACTAAGATTACGTAAAAATGATTTGTTTAGAACTTGGTATTTGCAACGTGATTAATTGTAGGATTTAGATTTGGTTAGAAAGCAACGATGCCATACATAGCTCGAAAATAGAGCTCCCACAAAAAAAAATATACCAAGCCGCAATGGAGAAGCGTGGGATTTTAATTATCAACCTCCCTCTCCCCAATTTTATGAAAATGAATAATAAAATATTATGGCCATCAGTTTCCACAGACATGACTCCGATTTTGGCACCGGTTTCAAACATAGATGTTGAAATGTATAATAAGAGCGATGTTATTGGAATTAGAGAAGTGAAACGAGGCAGAGAAAATTGTTACAAATCAAAATTAGGACACTACTCACAAATTTTCATGTTCCAGTCTTTTTTAAAAAAAATTTAAAGACATTATTTTCTAGATTAGATTTTGCCGAAAATAATGAGCTTAATTATAGTTTCCTTGTGCAAAAATTATATCTGAAATCGTTAAACAGCAGAACTTTAAATATTATTAATTGAACAGAGCTGACTCTTACGATTGCCAGAAAGTTCATTTGATAAATCACTAGATTCTATGACTGATGTCGGTATTGATTAGTTGTATAATTTATGAAAAACAATTAATATAGGTAATACAACACAAAATAAAAAAAAAAACAAACAAATAAATAAATTGGAAAATGAATTAAAAATAACTTCACACAGGGTATATTTGTATAGAGAAAATTTCGATAAAATCAACGAAAATGAAAACTGTCGATGTTTTTCGAAAAATATACTGTCATATACCTAGTAACCATATTTGTAGCTTCCCCTAAATTTTATCATTTTCCGAATTAAATATTCAATATATCATGCGCAAAATTTTCACTATCTTGCTGATGGCGACTCGTATCCCTTTCGTTCGTTCCTGAATGCTTTCAATTTTCCAACAATAAAAATACACGAATTTTCACGATATATGTGAAGACAAATACAAAAAAAAAAAACCATCCCCAATTCTATAGACGAGAAAATATTGTTATAGGTAGCAGAAAAAGTATTCTCATTCTGTAATAATTGCGTTTGGGAAAACTATAGACTAGACGCATTTTCCAAATTTTATATATTTTCTTGAATATTAGCTTGTAGAGTGATGTGAATGATAAAATAAATAATATTTGCTTAATTTTATTTAATTAAAATATTTATTAAATAGACAGACAGCCATTGACTGCATTGCGTAAAATGCATTTATTTAAAATTTTAAATATTTTAAGAGAAAGTACATCATGGAAAGTACACTATTCTCATTTATAGTGAATTATGGAAAGAAAAATGTGGTTCAAAAATTGTTTTTTCCCAAAAGTGAATGGAAAATAAGATACTGAAAATGTATAACCTATATTTTAACAAGTGAATGTTTGTAAATGTTTAGGGAGAAAAAAAAAATTATTTAAAAGAAAATATTTTATCTTTAAAGAATTTAATAATTGTTAAATTTTTTTTTTTAAGTGCTTTTTAGTAAAGTTTATATTTATCGAGAATTTTCCTCATTATTTTCATCTCGTTTTTTTTTTTTTTTTTCATGTCCTTAATGGTTGTGAAGTTTTATTATATTATATACAATTCAGTGTATATTATAATACCCATACAGTGTATATTAAAGCCGAAAGGAAAAACTTCTTGTAGGAAAATGTCTTAATTAATAGATATTTACATTAAAATATTAAAAATACGGTTTATGGTGTTATGGTTTTAATGGTTTTTCACCACCGGAAATCATAATAAATGGATGTTACAAAACAAAAAGAAAAAGAATGTGGTTTGATGTATAATAAAAAGTAAAGAAAATTATTTTTATTACATACGTTCATATAGAAGGGTATATACATTAAAAAATGAAATTTATATGAAATGTTTTTTTCTATTTTCTTCACTGTTAAGGTAATAACATTGTGTACAGAAAATACTAAGGAATATTTTATGAACATCATTGTACTTAATTTTTAAACATAATTCTCCCTGAAGGCAATTTTATTATAGAATAATCTCATAAATGTTTTAAAATTAATTTATACATAATCTCAATTATATATAATAGAATAAGCTTTTGCATCGATAACTTACGGATCCGAAAAGAAAATTTATTGAAGCGAATTATTTTAAAATCTTAAAATACTATTCAATCCCTTAGTACAAGATACAAAATGAAAAATCTAACATATAAAAGTAACTGCACGATCATCAATCGATATCGTTTCGTCTTAAAAGATAAAATATAATATCGTCTTTCTTATTTTACTTTAACTTGGAATGGGTACATAGTATGCTGCTCATTTAATGGGTTTCCACATAAATTTATTGTATTCATTGTGTCAGGAAATCCATTAAGAATTAAAATTATCATAAAATCACAATAAAAAAAAAAAAATAATATAATAATTTTTCCATCGCATTTTCTTTGCTATCATTAATTGTTTTAAAAAAATGTTCTCGTCCAAGGAAAACACAAGTTTATATTTTATAGTACTTCATGACCATTAAAATTAACATTAGTTTCCTTTATAAATTAGAAAGTTTGAAAGAAAACAAGATTAAAATTGTATTATTCAATTAAAGAAAAACAATTAAATGTAAATTAAATTTTGTAATTTAATTTGTAAAATTGATAATAATTATTTAATGCTTTCTTGTTAGTTTATATTAAAGTTATTTTTTAAGGAGTGGCTACCCTATAACGTTTATTAAGACACAATAATTGTACGTTTCATATAGAATAAGGTGAAGAATTGGAATGACAAAATTTTTGAACATTTGTTTTATTTGGCCATAAAATTCATGGAACACACATCTTCGAAAATACGGTGTCAATTGTTCAAACAATAAGGAAAAAAAAGAAGCCTTCTTTAATTATAATGTTACCATTATCATCATTGTCATCATCATCATCATCTCAATCTTCATTCCGTAATATATAGAGCATCAACGAACAATCGTAATTGTTCACGATTCGTATGCTGCGCTCCTTAAAATTCAGTTCATTCAATTTTCACACATATTCTAGTTACCCTTCTTCGGCACCTTCATTATCAGCCCCAGTATTTCTAGCAGACAATATCAGCGCCTGTTGCCTTATCGGATTTTTTAGATATTGTGTCTGTAAGCAACTTGAACCGCCGGTCTAGTCAGCAACTCGTTGACGTACTCTATCTATATGTTCATTTGCTGCGTCTTAGTTAAGATTAGCTATTGGCATTCGCATAAATACATAATACATACATTATGTTACATTTAATTGATGTAATGGAATGTCCATTACTAAATGAAAAAGTAACTAAAAAAAAAATACTATGCTGTTAATATTAATAACACTTGATGTTGTACAATACTAACATCATTAATCAACATGAAAAGTTATAAACGGATTAAGATGACTAAGGAAAACCAAGAGGACAAATTTTGTATACGACAAGAATTGTATTTGTTACAAACATTTCACATATGTACTCGTATTATTAATAAGGTTCTTATATAAGAAGAGAGCCAAACAAATGTAATTATTAAACTTTCATTTGGTTTTAGAATTTCACACATAATATGTAGTTTCATTCTTGCTTATTACAAAATGATGCAGTAATTTTCATTGCCAAGTAAATATTTCTATAATGCATTAAAAATCTAGTCTGTTTATAATACAATTTTATATTAAAATGAATCTGTAAAAACAAATGTGTATAATATTATTGTAGTAACCAACCATGTTTTGGTCAAAGTATCAAATTTCTAGACTAGCTCATTCATCAACATCTTTCCTCCACGCGGAAGCGTCTGTGTACGGTCGATGTATTTTTACTATCTCCGGTTGACAATTCTATTCATTGCCACCAGATCTGATACCTTTCACAAATTGAATTTGGCCAGTTAATTTTAAATAGCCGCATGAAACACGAATTAACTCGACTCAGCATTCCAAATATTTGCCAAGTCTACTCTATACAGGATTTTACATATGTTTCAGCGCGAATTGTCAAAAAACTTTCTAAATATTGAAAGTCCTCTACATCATCTATTTCTTTGCCATTGACCACAACTGAACATCTCTTCTAGACCTATCTTTATATGTGAAGTTAAAATGTTTATAAATCGACCGGTTGAACACCAATTTGACACAATATGCAGCTCAGTATATAACTCAGTAGAAGTCTAGCAGGAACAATAGCTATGATAGTATACATCCCTGTTTTGTCACAAAGTCTTCCATGATGCAAAAATCTATATTGCAAGACAAGAATTAGACCACGCGGACCATATTCCCGACATATATCGTGATCGAAATATAAAAAATCAATTAAATACTAAAAATCATTTTTCAAAACCTAAATCAATAAATAGTATTATTTTTAAAGAAACATTTATTTAATTTGATAAGTTCCAAAGTTAACTAAAGGAACTTCCTTATTCATAAATATCCTTATATTAATTATAGAAGAGAAATAGAAGAAAATTTTATACATCATTGAATTTTAGTTAAAAAGGAACCTTTTTAAAAAAAAAAAAAAAATTCATTGATGGCATTGGAATGTTTAAAATTTTTACAAAAAGGAAACCAGTAACATATTTCCAATAATAAATTATATAGTACAAATATAGTATATAAGTGGAAAAGAAATTATAAAGTGATTATGAAAAAAAAAAAACGATAACACAATTTAAGAGGTTTTCAATCAATTCAATAGCACTTAAGTAGAAGAATGTAGTAATTTGATGAAACCAGATATTTATTAAAAAGTATCATTCATTTAGTCATAGTACTAGTATAATAAATTCATATAAGTCGAATTTAAATGGGGATTAAATTGGATGTTAAAATGCAAATGTACTCGTAGATTTAAAATAAATTCTGAAAGTTGTGATGGGAATGCTAAACTACTTCATACTTCAGCTATTATAAGTTTGCTTTACTACCAAATTATCGTTAAATTGAAAGGATTATCTAAACAATATAAACTTAAATGAGTTTGTGCTATGATGTTTTTCATTTATGTTAAGTTATCTTTAAAGAAGAATAATTGAAAATGTTTTTAACATCATTTATTGAAATGTTCCTAAAGATAAAATAGCATCTTTTACCTTGTAATGAGAAATTATTTTAATGACACTAATTACATTCATATATTAATTCATGCAAAAGTACAATTGATAAAACTTCAAAATCTTTAGTTTATGACTTCTTTTATAAATATAATATCAAATATATAAAAATATTATCAAATATTTGAGTAATCCTATAGAGTGATGTAGGTAAATCCACAACTCCATAGATTATTAGTGAGATATTTATTTACCAAGTTCACAGTCAAGACGCACTATACTATCTATATTATTGGTAACGATCAAACCGCTATGATCGCATGAGTAATGTGAAAATGTTAGTCACACCAAGTAATTCACCGCTAACAAAGTATCGTGCACAATACTAAAATTCTTTTATCCAACTTATTTTTTTTATGGAAGAATACGATGGATACTAAACATTGCTGGAACTATAAAACCTAATATTTGTAAATTTATAATATAGGGGTATTTTTTCGATTATAATTAAACTAATTTATATCAACAAAACAATTTTAATAATAATATACTATAGGTATATTTAATTTTAATTAAATTTCAATTAAGTAATTTTACCCATAATTTTAAAATCATAAAATGTATAAATATAACATAATATAATTTTACTACTGGACTAATTTAAAATTTTAAATATATACTACCATCATCGTCATCGAAAATTAAATAAAATAATATTGTGCCTTTAAAGTCTAACATCAATATATTAATTATATACTATTTACAATACATTTTTATACTAAACAACGAATTAATATATATATATATATATAAATATATATATTATATATATATTGATCGGGACATATGTTCCACTTTTTAAAAACTGATATGCGAGTATTAGGAACAAACATTACATAGGGTAATTACTAAATTATTAGATATGTTATACGTGTATGATATATAGATACGATTATAAAGTTTTTAATGTAAAATCCATTAAAGATAAAATAATATTTTAATATTAAAAATTCTCACTAGGATATTCTATTTGTAAACTATATAACTAGATTGAGATTTACTTGTGTTTAGAAGGTAGTGGATAGCTACCTGCATATTCTCGTTATGATGGATTGAATACTCAGGATTGCGACAAGAAAATTTGCTTTTTAATCGAATTTCTAATATATTGATTCAAATTCAGTTGAATCTTGTTATATACTCAATTTTCTAATATACTCGTATGTCAACAGATTGATAAATAATATTTTAGAAAAGCAATTGTTAAATAAAACTAAGTACAAAAGTTAATTTCCGTGAGAACTTTAAACTAACATTGATTGGCTCTATAATTATTTTTAAATATAGCAAATTTACTTTTAATGGAAATTAATTTTTTTTTTTTAGTATATGAAAAAAATGCCATTGTTCACAAATCTTATAACAAAATTCATGTTACATTTTCGTAATTAAATTACTAGATATTTGTATTATTATTTCTGTAAAATTTCTTGAATTTTAAAATCTTTTTTTTTTTAAACAAAATCTTCGTCTCTTCTTCTTCTCATTCTACTTTGCTTTATTCCTTATTCA
The DNA here is from genome assembly GCA_027564355.1 of Penthetria funebris. Classification (NCBI taxonomy): domain Eukaryota; kingdom Metazoa; phylum Arthropoda; class Insecta; order Diptera; family Pleciidae; genus Penthetria; species Penthetria funebris. The sequence goes on from JANSTX010055500.1 coordinate 16,636, forward strand.
GGAACTGACCCTCTACCTCGTAAATCGTCACTCTCTGAATTTAATCTATATTTATTTTGTTTCGTCCCTTTTAACAAATCAACATTCTAAATAGTAAATTATTACTGGTATTCGACCAGTAATAACTTTCGTCGACAGTTTCATAGATCCTCCCCTTTATTTGTAGTGAAATTTTTCGATCACATAAAACACTGGACACCGATCTTCACTCACTTGATCCATTAGCACTTTATTTGATGTTGAAAATCATTATTGATTTCTCCGCTTGTTGTTATAAATGATTTCATATATTTAAATTTTTCAATAACGGGCAGTAAATGACTGTCCATTATAATCGTGATTTGCAAACGAATTGTTGGATTTCAATTAAATGGAATATACATATTTTCATGGAATACAATTCTGCATTGTACTAGAAAAATACTGTATAACAGTGATAATGTTTAATGGACGTAATGCAGAACCCTGCATTCTCAAGATCTATGAATGTTACATTGCGGTCTCTGCTTATTATATCAATACTTTTTAATAATTATACGAAATGTTTGTATAGCAGCAGCGTTTAATTGCCTTTCTTTTACATAGTTTTAAGATATGTGGACTAAGTTTAATTACTCTGTGGTCAATTGGGATATTGATTGATCAGCATCATTTGTTTTGCGAACGATGCTGTTCTCATTGAAGAAAATGAAGAGCTTTATAAACTTCAATATTCATATATAGCAATTTTAGTAACTTTCAAAATTTTAATATGAATGATCATCTCAAGGGTGCATTACGATGTTAATTTGACGTTTCTAATTACGAGTATAATTAAAAATTGTCAATTGCAAAACATAGGATCAATTATAAATATCTAGTTATACACTTCAACCACAATTTTATTAAAGTAGTGCATAGATCCTCAGCTACCTAGTTTGTTGTTCAGGTGATCTTTTCAATCAGTCGAAAAATACAACATTAACCCTATCTTCTTTGCCTAGATCATACGTAAATATTGGCAAATATCGAGTTATCAGTGACACAATCAACATTGAGGGTAAAAATGTTTAACTGAATTTTTTTTTTAAATGTACATTTATTTGATAATGCTAAAGTAAAAGGTAACAAATAATTCCTTCATAAAAGTTCTGAAACTGTTATTAATTTTCTATATTAAAATAAAAGATTTATACAAACATTAAACGATTAATAAGATTTGCTATATTTGTGATAATTTGCGTCAAATATTGACTAAAATTATTATTGAATTATACTTATTAATTGGGTTGTGTAAATTTTACATTATTTACAGTTTCTATTCATTTATATAAAAGTAATTTATTTACTTCTTTATTATTAATAAAAATTTCATAATTATTTTGAATTTTCCAATGAAAAATATTGTTGAATTTGGTGCATAAAATAAAACTAAACCTGGTTGTAAGCACAACAAAAATAAAAAAATCATCCACTAAATTAATGTCGATATGGAAATATATATAATTTTTACATTATTTAAGTAAATAATAATGATTTTATATTATTTTTAATGTTCGCATCTGTTTTATACAGTAAAATAAACAAATTTAAGCTGGAATGAACATGAAATTGAGAAAATTCTAATATAATACCCTACAATATTGTAAACTATAATATTAATTAAAAGAAGAAAAATGAATAAAAATATATAAGACAAAAATACAAATTTTTTCAAAAAAAATATTTAAATAATTACATTTCCAAAACTTTCTAAGTAGAACTCATAGAAAAGTTCTAATTAGTAATAATTACTCGTACTTCGGGTTATTAATTACATAAAGTCAAACAAAAACCAATTTATACATATATTGTACTATCAACATATATATGTTAGTAGTAATTAATTAATGATAGCAGTATAACATTTCATGTTGTGAGTTACTAATATCTGTTATTATTGAGCTCATAACCTTTGTTATAAGTTATAAATTAATAAAAAAAAATTGTCATTTAATTAATAATTCAATAATATTTTTTGATTCAATTGGGTGAGTTGTAGAAATAAAACAATACACAAATAATGTTTTTTAAAAATAAAAAAATTAAAAATAGTAATTAATTGCTTTTAATAGAAATTATGTGACTAGTTTCGTTTATAAAATAATAAATAATTAAATAGTTTGTCCATAAAAGTCACATTAGTATAATGTCCATTTTCTATGAATTATGAAAATATTAAAAAAAAAAATAACATACGTGTAATTAACATTCAAAATGAAAAACATCATAAGAAAACAAATATTTTTTTATTTATGTTCTTTATATGAACGACAATATATAAAATTAAATTTAAATTATGATTGACGACTTTCAGTTTATATTTGGGATACTTTAAGGTATTTTATTCTATAGTCAATGTTTTGAGTTTTTCAAAGAGTTTTTATTATAAACATACATTTTAGTAACTTAAGTTCGCAAAAAAAATATATATATTCATTTCGAACGAATTTCGACGAAATCACATTGGTTAAAAAATAAAGTGATGAAAATAAAGAATTCTAATGACTACATAATCAATATAAAGAATTATTGAATATAATATATTGACAAACACGACATTAACACCATACTATCAGTGTCGATCACACCGATCACAACGATTGGAGGTAAAGAGGGTCACTCCATTCGTCAACCTACATGTTTCTTGACTTGGTCACTAAATATCTAATCCATTAGCTGCTTATGTTCATAATTTCTTGTTTCGATAAATTATGTTGTCAAATTAGATATAATTCTTCAACATAGTTTAAGTAAAAGTATTGACAACGAAGTGTAGTATAAATTGAGGAAAATATAATAAGATGCACATTTTTTGACGTTGTCGACCGAAGTGACGACTACCATTTAGCCAGTTTCAATAAGTTCACATTTGATGTTACAAGCATATTATAGAAACTGTAAAATAGCATCGTAATACCATGCTATGTATGTCCTTGAGAAATCAACGATAGGATGATGATGAATTTTTAGAGTATACCCCACCATATATTTTGCCTCTATAGTTTATTAAAAATTCTTATCTTATCTATTATTAAATTACAGAATTGTAAATTGACTATATATGATTTTTTTTTCTATTGCACATCACTCTCTAAATTATTGTAAGATAATTAAAATTTGCAAGAATTGGTTTATCTAAGCTATTTCAGTGTGCATTTACTACGAAATTCTCAAAATACACTAATAACATAATAAATTACATGCTGTTCACTTGCAGTATTCATGAATTTGTAAATAAAAATAATATTGGAAATTTTGCGAACTTCTTGCAAACACTCAATAAAATGACATACTCGTACATTTATATAAGTAAATTTTTCAATAAAATTTCCAATTATTTCTAAAGATAGGAGACCAGACCATGTTACTTTAAAAGGATTATTTTAAAGTATGCAAAGTTTTAGTTTTTACATTTATAGCATTTTGAATAATGCCATCATAAATTCGCTACACGATGTTGAAATTCAAATTCAATTACATAAAACTTGTTAAAATACAATACTTATACATATTGTGATGAATACCAATTTAAGAAGTGACAACTCATTAAAAGTCCGATACAAGTAGTTGCGTAAGTCGCCCAGTATCTATAAATACTATATTGAATCCAATCACATATTGTTTGCAGATGTAAATTAATAGTTCACGATATAGCAGTTGTATTGCAAGTAGTAGTATGTTATCAGCCTATTCTACATTAATGATAGGATGTTCGATCGTTCTATCTGTATTGACAAAATGAAGAAAATATGGTATATCGACAATAAGTAAAGTGTATAGTATAGCGGTTGTGACAGAACCCGGCATTATAATAGCAATGATGGAAATGTTTAGGACATACAATTACCAATGCATATATACTCTAAAAGTTCTGTTTGTGAGAAAGTAATTATTATCATCATCTCGACTTTTAGTGGGAGCATAGGGCGTCAACGAACAACTGCCAATTTTCACGATATCTGACCAGCATTTTCACTTATATTTAGCAAACTTTAATGATGATGGTTCTTTTGTCAAGTTGTTTTTGAACGATCGAGTTTTTTATTACCCTAAGAATATCAGTCAAGAGCGTAATTTGCAATATCACTAATAACTGATCACCGCAGTGGATGGCATATCCGCAATTACAATTTCTTCAGTTGACAATCCTGTTCATCGCCTTCAGATCTACCAGTCTTCACAATTTCTAGTCGAATATTGTACTTGGTTAGAAAATTTTTAGTATACAACTTCGCAGCCATACAGTAGTACCGATAAACAATTTATTAATACGAAACTTTAGGTATCTTGATTGAGATTTGTGAATTGACAATACATTTAATCATAGATTGATATTAAATTGACAAACATATAAGCTTAATATGAGTTTTGCAGACTATTTAATTACAAATTAAAGAATAAACATTTGACAAAGCAATACACATAGCTGTATATTAAAGAGTATGATAATACTAATCCAATTTTCTTTTTAATTAAAAAGTATTAAAATTTCCGTGAAATATATAAATTGTACCAACAAATGAAATTATATTCACCACAAAAATAAAGAATTGCAAACCACAAGCCATAATAAAAGTCAAAAAGTGAAATAAAGTCCATTCATTTCAAACCCCATGAAGACATTACGAGCATTATACCTAGTTGAAAACTGTGAATATAATGGAGCAATTGAATTAATTTTATTTATTATAATTGAATAATATTTTATCTTTAAGATTTGATTATTTTCGTAGAAAAAATACTTACAATTTACACAATTTATATCTTTGTAATACAAAGAAGATTATAAATATATCGTTGAACAAGCAAATATAAATGTTTTTTTCTCACGAATTAATTAAAATGTATAAGATAAATTATTCGAATTAAGTGTATGTAATAATAGATTTATAATCATCATCATAATATTTATCCATCAAGTACGCAAATAGGGCGGCATTACGTGTTGTAGGGATTATTTTTAATTTTTCATATAATTTTGGTCCACATCTAACCACTATGGTACTTTTGTATTTTTGGCCAAACGAAAATTAATATAAGGAACCTATTGATGAAAACTTGAATTAGTGTCATGATGATAGTTGTCAATTTTCAGGTCTCGCAGCCATGTACAATAACTGACACATCCCACTTAGCACTCCGAAGACAAACCGTGACTTTTGTATGCATGATTCAAAAATCTTTTTCAGCACTAACTACCATCTTTTGTCAAATAACTTCCCAAATATTAAAAGATTTTTAACCTCGCCATCGTATTAGAATTAGTTTTGTATTTGAAACGTTTATGTGTAGAGATTTAGTCATAGATTATGTACGTAAGTAAGTTCTACTTACCATTTATTTTTTAAATAACGTTGAAGTTAGTTTATATTTTCTGTACCCAATGTGATGAGCGAATATTGTGTGAGATGATCAAAAATTTAAGTAGATCTAAAATATTTGATTGAAGATGATGTACTCGTTAGAGAACAAATTTCGTATATTGAATAAATGAATGTATTAATTTTTATTTTTGTCAATTTTATAAAAAGTATAGAACTTCATTTCAAACATACATTCTAACTTATTTGTCTTCTTATACATTTATCTTTTCTTTATTTATTCAACTCTATAAAGTAATGAATATTTATGTCTATATAATTTTACTGATTGTAAGATATGAATCACACTTAACTAACTATACACATAATATATAAATCTTAGGAGTATTAGCTCTACTTAACTGAACTGCTAGTATACACATAAAAAGCAAAGAATATTACATTTCAAATAGAAAAGGATATTTGGTTACAATGAGGGTACATATATTTGTATAAATACATTGCTAATAGAAGTTTATGTTATTATATGAGTACATGTTTAGGTGCTAAGGGCATACAATATTATCAATGAAAAGGTATATTATTAATATAAAATGTTGTCTTTCCCTTATATTTCAATAGCAGTCCATACATTTAATTAATAATGTACCACATTTGATTTTGTGCCTCACTAAATACATACATTCACTTATTGTTTAAAAAGTAACGCTTATGTGTTTACAATTCAATCAATTTACTCAAATAATATTTGGTGGAAATACCATGACATTACCGAAGATGCTAATTTCAATTGTTGCTACAGCTACATGAAGTTGGTATAATACTTCAAGTGACGAACCTTATATTCTTATATAACAAAATGTCCTAATTGTGCTATGCATCTTGAAACTTGTAAATAAATAAATTAGAAACGGCAAATTAATATTGTAATGCCGTTCTTTGCGACCTAGAGACGTAAGTGTTAAGATAATTTATTTATAATTTTGTCTATGTGACATTTATGAAAAAGAAGGCCAAAGAATAAATTATATTCTTATGCTCTTAGTTACATCATTAATAATAAATTTTATATCTAAACATTGACATGACATATTATATGCAAATGAATATGACAATTATATTAAAGTCGTTTATTCTTTCAGAAACATTTGTATTTTAGATTTTTACATTAATGAACATGTTAATAATTTCTTTTTTTATAAAAAATATTATTTCATTATTAAATTGTCAAGAAATTATGACTATAGTTACGTATTTTTCTTTTCTTTTATTTACGTAATTAAGTTTTAATTAGTTTGATAACATATTCTTACTGAACTGAAGTTTATTGCACTCAAATACAAAAGAAATGTTGTATACATTCAGAACATATAATATCGTGATGACATGTATAGTTTCAGCGCCAGAAGATCTGACAATTTCCACAAATTCTCATTTGATACTATATTTTGCAGATTCTTAACATAAGTCTAAGGCAACTATATTGAGGAAAATTTCGATTTGTGACATGATAATATTAGCCAACAACCAAGTTTTGCAGCCAGACAACAGTATCGATAAATAATTTGTGTTTAATATATGCAGTATAAACTTACGAGAAACGTGTTTGAACTACCACACTCCACCTCTAGTATCTGTATAACATCTGTTGTGCCTTTTGTATGTGTGATTCGACATTTTCTTTGCACCATCAATTATATGTTAAATAACTTTCGAAATATTAAAATCGTCGTCTACCTCACATTAGTGCATTATCCAATTTAAGACGAAATGGCATCGACGAACCACTCTTCATTAATTTCGTCTTTGAAACACACCTGTGAGCGTCCATGTTAGTTTGTGAAAACAAACATATGTTTATACGCTTACGAGATTGGTGCACATTATAACACGATCAAAATTGTAACCATTTTTTAAAATAGGCGAACAGCATATATAATGGTGTTTGCTATTCAATCGATTATTCGACTGCTGCTTAATAGGTTTCTATGATCTGTTCATGATTTTTCAGGTCGAAACCAGCTTATTAATCATAAATATTCGACATCAAGAGTGAACTCCTATCGTATATAAGTATTGTAACAACCTTGTTTATTGTGTTGATGTACAAACGGAAACACGATCACAGTATATGTAAATTAGTGGCATATGTAGTGGCAAAAAAATATAAGTCACAATATCTTCTGTGGGAAATGGGTGTATAACTATCGCACCAACAAACTAGGTAGCTTTCCATACAGTTAACTCTATAAAGAAATTCAAATATTTAGACGACGAACTGCATGTTTCACAAAACATTGAAATTAATGTAGTTTTTCGGTTGAACTTTGATGTTATATTATGTGTATTAGAAATGGTAAATTAACATCGTGATAGTAATTTATATGTCCTTGTGGGTGGTTACGGACGATGATTCAGTGTATATGCATATATAATTATATAATACACAGAGAAAGAATAAACTTGTAACTAATAAAACAGGTAGATGAAATACCATTAAAATCCATATCGCATAAAGGATTTGTGTTTTAATGTAGCATGTTTTTTTAAGCATTTAGTCTAGATTCTATAATTTCCATTTTCTTGAAATTTATTTTCCTTATAAATTTTAATTGCTTCTACATACAAATATATCATAATTTAGTTAAAATAAAAATATTTCTTTCTGTTGTAAATTACAATGAAATATAAGAATAAATTTTTCATCAAAAGATTATAAATAAGGAGTGAAATTAGAAACATTTAAAAATAATTGTACATATTTTTAGTTAAGTTCATTTTTATATTACATTAAGGGGTTGTATAATAGAGTAAGTGGTTAAAATAACATAAATTTTAAACTAAATATACCCTAACAAGTATACATTTATATGGTCAAATATTATAAAATAAAGCAATTATAGTTTAAATTAGTGTAATATGCAACAGTTTAAATTATATTGTGTTAAATGTTTTAAATGACCATTGAACCTAACATTAAATATGATTATAATTTGCATAATTTTGTTTAGAAAAATTATGGAATAATTTTGTAATTATATACGTGTAAGAAAATTAAAGGGAACAAATTAGAAAATAATTCAGAAATTTTAATTGCAAATTTCATCAATATAAATATCATTATGAACATCATTTGAGTATAGTTCTCCATTATGGTAAATCTAAGATAGTATTCATATTTACATATTTGAGGGTCAATCGGAAATATGCGATCACAAAATATATTACTTACGCCATGTTATCTAAAGAATAACATTGAATCATAACAATGATATTTAATAAAATTATTGAATCTGAATTTCTAGTCACATTTTATTGTCTAAATTTCCTACAATTCACAAATTTATATGTCACATATTATATAACATATCATTTAATATCTTGTCTCGAAATTTCTTCAAACAATTTTCACAAATTTGCAATATCATTTTCTAATAATCAAAATCAGAATAATTAAATTATCGTATCCTGAATGCTTAAAATGTACAAATATCTTTACCCTGTGAGATGATGTATTTATCAAACTCATTCATACACATCATAAATAATTGTAGAAAAGCACTATAGAAAATTGAGATTCATTTTTCATCTATACATTTTTCATCCTGTATTATCATATGTTCATGAAATTTTTTCTAAAAACATTATTTCTTTCAGTAATTTTGTATATTCAGAAAAAGATTGTTCATTTCTAATATCATCATGAACTTATAATAAAATAAGCATAAAAATATTCAAGTGCACAGATTTCTATAGCCTGTTGACAGTAAAATCGTTAAAATACGAATATTTATATCCCATAAATATATTTCATATAGTCATCATCAATATGCATATTGAAAAAGTCACTCTTTAAACATATTTTGATTATAAGTTCAATAAATTGGTGTATTTTTAGGAAATACATAGAAATACTGAAAAACCTGGACAACTGAAGTAAAAACAAATGATATATTGGTATACTTCCGAACCAATATTCAAACTTATATACGAGTAGAAACAACAGTGATAATTTCATATTTTAAACATCGATCTTTATTTAGCAAAACACACAAGAAAAAAATGTCTGTCCGTCTGTCCGTCCGTTTGTCTATACGTCCGTCCGTCTGTACGTCTGTTCGCCCAATAATTTGAGTAAATCTTAAACGATTTTGACGATTTTAAATATACGAAGAATTTTATTTGTATTCAAATATGAGCAAAATCGGTCCAGTGGTTCCGGAGAAATTACCAAAAAAGTGGCCAAAAACATGGAGCTTCGTCATTTTTGAAAGTATAATTGTCATTAAATATGAACGTTACAAAAAAAAACGAGAGAAACATAATTGACATCGCCAATTATTGTAGGCCCTGGGAATTGTTTAACGGATCACAACATAATATATAAGTATTTATTAA
>JANSTX010055501.1:0-10120 GCA_027564355.1 Penthetria funebris
TTAACTATATCATTACATCATTTTCCTAACCTTTACGTCTCGAGGGCGCATATGGTGACAAGAAGATATAAATTTGCCGTTCCTAGATATACATTTGAATACTTCAGTAGAAGTGCGGTGAATAAATCCCCGCAGCTACCTAGTTTGCTCGCTAGTTTCTTGTTGAGATGTTATATTTCAACCAGTCAACAAACACAACAGTAACACCATTGTTTTAGCCACAATGACACGCCATTACTGACAAATATCATGATGCAGATACCGATGTCGCCGTGTGGAGGCAAAGATGGGTTAAGCAATCTTGATATGTAATTTGTCACTCCATTCGTCACCTATCTATATTAACTATAAGTGATCTTAATTTTATACACTTTTTTAACTCTGGAATACGATACTAGATACACAGATAACATAAAGTATACATGCAACATTAAAATTTCATGTTGTATCTTATCTTCCTCTAATATCAGCATCAAGAAGATACAAATTCTTCAGTTCAATTCAACCTACATTATATTCTTTTTAAAATGATTTTCTTTTTTATGTACTCGTTACTTTGTTTAACGTATTCAATTCATGTTTTCTATAATTAATCATCGTGATAGTGAGTTTTTAACAATTGTTAATTGCACTCTTTTATTTGAAATTATGATATACATAAAAGATTGTAGATGAAGTACAATAAAATTTATGTCACAAAAATGCATTGTGACATCTATAGTATATTCTAATCGATGATGAAATTTGGAAATGCATATAATTATGTGTTCAAACAAAAAAAAAAAATCAACCTCATTCTTTCAACACAATTCTAAATATAATTACGCGTCTCTTATCCAGAACCCACCTTCGTGCATTAGTTTGCTTTTGAAGTACCATTTAAAAGTGAATCATATTATTTCCATATCCATATCTGCTCTCAAGATTATGTAAATTTTAATTATCGCTAAAAAATTGTATAATTACAACACAAAAATGGATTAAGATGAAATTTTTTAACAACGAAACTACTTCAATACGATTCAAGATTTTACTTGATACAAAAATGAGTAATAGAAACTTAAGCAGAGATTTTATAGCATAGATAATACGAGTATCCTAGACATAATACAATAATTGAATATTCCTATTTATATATGCAACTTTAATTGAATAATTTAAGAATTTAAGCATTTAGTAAAAATGTTTAATCAATCTATTTATTGGCTTGAATTCAAATTATTTGGACTATTGGTATTTATTTATTCCTGTCGATTGTTCGATACTGAGCCCCGCTTTTTATACTTTCCACTCGGAGATCTGATTACAGCTTTCATCTAGAATCGATTATCAAATGTAAAATTCTGTACCATCGACATCACCTCGATATTTGCTTCGGGTGGTGTATCAACGAACAATCTGCCATTGCTCAGCTCTCTGGATACAGCACAAGTAACATTGCTCTATCTCTTGTGCCTTGTTAAAAAAAAATAAGTATTCAACAAACGGATGATGTTATTTATAACCAGTAGTCAAACAATAGAATCGATAAGTAATTAGTAGCACTAGATTGTTATTTTGCCGCTTCTAATACGAATTTAACGTTAAATAAGAACTCAACTAACTATAATAGAAATTAACAACTGGAAAATACAGAATCGGTTATAATTATCTGGTTATTAATTTTAATATTTTAGCAAGGTGGTGCATAAATCTTAATCTACCTATAGTTTATTGTTGAAATCAACACCATCTTTTTAGCTTCGATCACACGTCACTACTGACATATAATATATTCTACAGGATATATTATATATATATATATATATATATTCTACAGGATGGCGTAAATATCCATTTATTTTTATTTGGAAAATTTTAAATGAAATAATACACAATCGAACAACGAACCAAAATCGTTGAACTTTACTTTGAAAATCAACGGTTCATTGTTTTGCCTCAGTGTGCATATCATCGATATTTTAATGTACATATAAGAACCTCAGGTGTAATAATAAGTCTCTGTTTCCCAAATTTCCAAATGTCTTTGATAATTAAGGCTGTGTCACAGTTACAAATCTAAATAGTGCTTAATATTTATCAGCTATGGTTGTAATCATAGTGCATACTGCAAAGGGAGACAATGGCTGAAGGAAAATCCTTGAAGAACACATTATAGAAACAATAATATGCGAATGATAATAATAAAAAATATTAGAATAATCCTTGAACAGACAAAAATGGCGCAAGCGACTCAATAATTAAAGAGATTTATATTCTTGTTGAGCAAAAATCTGCTGAAATACTTTTTTTTGCCTGTTAAATCGATATTATATCAAATAATTACTGAAAAAAATAGTTTAGTAGCAATAGTTTAGATTTACGCACCTACGGAGCAGGCATTGCCTGATTATAATGAGAGTCATTAACAGTCAACTGCAAGTCTGTAAATCAGCGTTGCTGGAATTAAGAGGTCCCATATGTATAGGTAGCGCTAATGCAAAGATTGGCTCAAACAATATATATATTGAGGGTGGTCTACTATATGGGTTCGCACGTATAAACAAATTTGTGGAAATATGCAGCAACCATAATCTATTGGTGGTATTATATTTGCGCATTACAAATAAACATGGATTTCAGCGAATAGCCATACCAGAAACCATATAGATCACATACATATTATATTAGATGTTCATATAATTATAATTGAGTAAATTAAGCTAAAACTTGAAGAGTTAACCTTGAACCGTTAAACACTGACAGATTCGACTGACCAACAACCGCGTAGCCCACAATGTATACAAAAATGTAAAAAAAAAAAAACTGAAAACAGTGCTAATAGAAATATCAATATAATTGATAAAGAGCACAACGATATTAGAAAGCTTATCTCTGATAGTTGTGATACTGCCAACAAATTTGCTAAACATTTCGCAAACATACACAACTAAAAAAATTACCACCTTGGCATTCCAAAATCTATTAGTATAAAATCAATTCTCAGGTATAAATGAAGCGTTACTTGACTATGCTAATGATTGCACTGCAACTGACGCCCCCTAACATCAATACTTATATTTGCGTTCAAAATTTAATTTACGAGAATACAGCAATGATTACACAATGGCGTTCTTAACAAGAACTGAACTGGATGCACTAATTAAACTCTCAAACATCAAAACAACCAGGGGTTCCAATGGTTTCTCAAATCGGTTAATATAGAGATCATCTAATAAATTCAGATGATTCAAATGCGCATTAGTCAATCCATTCATTTAACCATTTAACCATTGCAACGGTTGTTCCATTTCAAAAACCAGAAAAAAATTCTACTCTGGTGACTAACTATCGCCGTATCTCACTTTTTTCGGCTGCATCAAAATTATACAACCGAAACAACACTAGCATGTTCGAAATGATCATTACACCAATCAATAATGGCGTGAACTATTCATTGTCGCCTCGCTAGATTGCGTCAAATCATTTGATACAGTCTGGACTAATGGTTTAATTTATAAACTAAAATATAATCAATAATATCCTGACAACATTTAGGATTTGCAGCAATTCTACATATACTATCTATATTGCTGACCAACCTTTCGCTCTGTTCCTTGGTTAACCCAAACTCAAATCAAATGGTCATAGATCGTATCATCAAAATTGAATATACTGACGATATTCTATATTACTTGTGTCACATGCCAATATTTCAATGACATCGAACTCAAACCTGAATACCATAAATAATTGGATGCAATTATGGAATATTAAAAGAAACCATTACAAATGTAACACTATTGATTTATAGGTAGTGGCCGTCTAACGCAACCTCACAACAAAATTCTGTGCTAAAAGCAATATTAATTCGTCCTCTATAATAGCATATGTTTTTACTGCCTAATTCTCTATACCTTCACATTAAATGAAAAGAATCAGAATTTTTTACGTAAAGTTCTTGAGTCAGAAAACCAAGAGGTGAATTTAGATACATCAGCAATTGGAGAATATACTGTGCGGCTGATATCAAAAGAATAGAGAGAATGGAGCACGACTCTCACATTTGAGCTGGGGCTCCGGCGACCACCCTTAGTTTAAGTAAGTTAAGTACGAAAATTCTTAATATTTCTAAACAAAAAATAGGGATTGTGATAGCAGATAGATTTATCGAATCTTTTAATCACAGAATAAAACATCTGATGAATCTATACCACATCAGTTAAGCAGGAGAGTTGGTGGCTTACCTATCTATTATCATTGGCGTGGTGCCTCTCACAAGAACCTTGTATACAATGTTTAACAAAATCATATACATTTCTGATTTATATATTTTTATATGCTCGATAAGGCATCGGAGGGCTCGTCGTCATATTTGCAAAGGTTTTTCACAAGTATTTCTAAGCAATTGAAAATTAGTAAGGATGTTGGTATATTCATATATACAAAGGGTGACGAATGGAGTGGCCGACTATCATCGAGGTTATTCAAATAATATTTACCTCTACGCGGTGTCACTCAATAAAGGTATATATGTCACTAGTGCTGTGTGGCTTAAAATATTGTGCTAATGTCGTGTTTGTCGACTGGTTGAAAAAACAACAACAAACTATAGGTAGCTGGAAATTTATGCACTCTACTGAAAATTCAAATGTTTAAGATAATTATGATTGATCCTATATTTTCCAGTTGAAAAATTTCAATTATAGTTAATTTGACTTTACATTTGATTGTTGCATCAATATTTGAAACGGCAAATTAACATCTTAATGCCGCACTATGCGCCCTCGATGCGTATAGGTTTACATGATGATGATTATGATGATGATGAAGTTGGTGGTATATTCACGTGCATTCAATGGTGATGCTGATATAAGATTCCACATATGGTAGACTCGACAATTGTTTGGTATGCTAAATGAAATATGGCGGTCTGCGAAAATTTAAAAAAAAAATGAAGTTCCATATTTTCATCAATTCTAGTTTTCGTCAATGTGTGTTTCAGTTGCATACATTCAAAATTTTCTGGACAAACACAATATCAAACAAATTTTTTTGTAGAGTGGAGGCGATGAACAGGATAACCAACCAAAGAAAACTGTCGATATTGCAAAATAAGCAGTTGACTGAAATCCTTAGATTAATAGAAGGATTCGGTTGTCCAATAGCAACGTATGGCAAGAAACTGTCATTAAGGAATCTATTGATAGTAGTTGGGAATGAATTGAGGTGAAGGTACTAGTCATAGATGGTGGACGACGGCAGTGATTCGTTTTCGTCTTAAATTCCAATGTGGAGTAACATTTGAGACGATGATGAATAAAGTTTTTTTTTTTTTTCTATTTTTGGCCCTTTTTGAAGCGTTTTTATTCTAATTCTCTTAACATAAGCAAAGATACATGCAATAGTTACAATCATGAGGAAAGTAATCTCTTCCAATACAAATGACTTTCCATACATACTCTTGAATTGAATTTCATATTTATGTTAGTTGTTACAAACAGATAAAAAAGAAAGATACAAAATTATGCTCTTAATGTAAAGCATAGCTATGTGCATAATTTAAAATATATATTTTTTTATGTACAATATAAAAACAGAGGACAAATAGAGATGATAAAAATTTTAATAAAAAAAAGTTTAAAGTAGTAATTAAATAGCTTTCAGATGATAAAAAGAAATACACAAAGTACTCGTCAAACCATACATGGATAAATTATTTTATTAATGAATGAATTAGTTTTACGAGAGGTCTTCATTGAGTAACACACGTTTCATTTCAGTTACCGATTTTATAATTCAATTGATTTTAATTATATAAACTTTATTTTATCAATAAATTAAACTTCATTAGCATAATTTCGGACCTTAATTGCGGGGGAAACAAAAATATAAAAAAAAAACACATTTTAAAATTTATAGACCCACGAAAAGTGATTGTGTGCAAATTTGTGTATAAAAGAAAATTAATTTGAAATAAGAATTTTTTTTAATTTTAAATTCTTTTTTAAAATTGAAAATATTTTGTGAATTTTGTCAATTTTAGTGAATGAAGTTGAAATTGAATATTTTGACAAAAAATGCCTAGGGATAGCAATAATAGTACTTCGTAAGTATTTTTTTGGTTTTTTTTCCATTTCTTAATGGATAAATAATAAATTAAATTATGAAAAACTTATTCATTTTTCACTTTCTTCACAAATTTTCTTTTATTTTCTTTAATGTATAATTACTAATTTTATGTATAAGTTAGGTGTACCGCATTTGTCAGTAATAATAAATTTTAATTCACATAATTTTATTATAATTATGTGAAATTTAATATGAATTAATTTGCGGTTATATGAGCATAACAAATTATTGTTATATTGAATGTTACTATATTATTTATGGCAGCAAAAGTGTTCTCTCTATTGATAGATGCAGTTGTAATGCATTTTCATGGTGAAATCTTAAATGATTTATCTCAATATTGGTAAAGACGAGTTTTTTTTTTTTTTTTAAAACATAAGATTGTATATACAATGGCACTTTTGCACTTATTGTTTGCCTATATAATAAAATAATGTTTTAACATTCACTCTTGAGGTATGGATGATGATTATGGATTTTCTAATTAGCAGATAGCATATACCATATGGACTTAATTACAATATAATTTTATTAAATAGTGAAATCTGTGTGAAGATTTTGAATATTGTAGTAAAGCACGTTTCACACATTTTCTAATAAAATTTCAATTGCATATTTTTCTGTATATGTAAATAAAAATGTAGCACGAATGAATGTCATAAAGTCAACAATTGCTTTAATTATTTCATAAATTATTCTATGTTTTTATTATGTGACCTTCTGTAATATTTATCTGAATATTAATAATGAGGTTGATTTTCTATTTTTTTTTTTTTTATATTTTTTTTACGTCTTTTATACATCACATGTTGCATCTTTGTATCACTAAACGTATATATATGTATATAGAATATAGAACACATTAATTATCCATCTTCATCTCGATGTAGAGTTCTTTAAACTAAAATGAACAACCCTGTTTATGACCTGAAAATCTAACAGTGTTCACAAAATCTCATTTGCTATTGAATTTGGCCAGAAAATTTGAAGAATGCACCTATTGACGAAAACTTGAATTTGTAACATAGTGCTATTTATCATCTATCCAATTACGAAACCATGCATTTGTCATCTTTACGTCTCAATGCCGCATTACGATGTTAATTTGCCGTGTCTAATATGAATTTAACATCAATTGTGCACTTATAAACATCTATATAATTGAAATTTCTCAACTGGAAAATATGGGATCAATTATAAATTATACGGTTATGCATTTAAATATGTCAGTAGAATGATGCATACATTCCAAACTACCTGGTCTATTGTAGAGATATTTTTTTCAACACGACATTAATACTAGTTATCGTGGACACTATACGTGTCGGTAAAAATGGGTTTGATTAACGTCGCTGATAGTCGACAACTTCATTCATCACCAGTCATATTATACATTATAGTACAATCAATTGTCAAAAAAAAAAAAAAAACAAATTCCAAATATTGGAAGTCCTCTACTTCATCAAGGCGACCGGCAATATTAGTAGTGATAATAAACTAGCTGTGTTCTGCACCCAAATGTACATTAATAATATCATAAAGCCATTCAGATTGCCGAACACATAAGCGACAATTACAAATAGCTCACATCAGTTCACGACAGTTAGAAGTAGGAAATGAATTTAAATGTCGTAAAGTCGTGGGTTAGTTTAGTGGTCTGCCTCTTAGACTATAATACCGCTCAAAGTACTAGCAATTTATTCTCGGATAATGGATTGAATTTACACAACGATGACTCGGCACGAACATGTGGGCAAAAAGAAAATGGAAAAAGAATATATTGCGATAAAATAATAATAATGGGTGATATGAATGCTAGGGTAAACAATAAATTACACTGATACATTTACATTTTTAAATACACTTGGCATAACACCAGACGTCAACAGTTAACTATTGACTACATTATAAGAAAAGGAGGTTTTTATCCCTCACACATTTTGGATATAAGAGCTCTTTCTTCGGGTAATGTATGTACAGATAATATGCTGAATCTCTATAAAATTAGAATAATTGCAAAATTCCTATAACCTAATGCTCCAGAATATATTTAAAAAAACAAAGCGCAATATGAGAACAGAATTTAATTTAAAATCTTGAACAATTCCATCAACGATTGAAATAAGATCAAAGAGACATGGTTCAAGTTAAAAGAATATATTAATAACGCGGTTGGACGAAAACAAGTTAATATCCATGCAAAATTCAACATTAAACCATGATTTACTGAAGAAGTGAAAATTTTGGCAACGGAAAAACGGTAAGCGTACCTAAAAAACCCTAAAGACATGGAACGTGATTTGTATGGTATGGTGTACAAAAAAAAAAAATTGAAACTTTCTCAGAAATAGAAAAGAATCTGTAAATAAATATACCTACAATTCATTAATATCTGCTGTAGCATATGGTTTACGCATTCCCAGAATTTATTTACCAACACAGAACAGTTTACTTGAACGTAATGAGATACCCAGAGATTCGTGAACTAGTGCAACAGCACCTGTATTTACAGAGCAGTAAAACTGTTACGAGAAAATATTGTGGTATCACTTTATTATGTGCTGTTCAGAAACTCATTACTAAAATTATTGGCAATGAATTTACGTCAAAAACAGATATTTGCGATGAACAGATGGCTTCAGAAAGAACAGATCAACTATTGATTTCATATTCATATTACGACAACTTGTGGATAAGTCTGTTTAATACAAGACATCGATTTAAATGTGCTTCGTCAATATTGCACAAGTTTTCGACAGATAAATATTGACAACAGGACGCGAATTAAAGTAAACGGAAAACTCACAAATCAAATACTAATATTAACTGGAATCCGTCATATTGACAGTTTGAGACCAACATTGTTCAACAAACTGATTACTATCATTTGCTATGCGGACTATGCTGTTCTAGTTGCTTAAAATGAAGACGATTTCCAATGTCTATTGCAAGATGCTGAAATCTTAAACATGTTGATATCTAACATGAAAACAAAATCTACAATGAAACACAAAATGTAGTACACTAAGTTATGATTTATATTTTAAAATGTAGCAATAGTTCTAGGTACCAAACAAAATTAAATTGTGTAAAATTATAATAATGATCGAATTCTCAAGTTATGTTCATTTAAATGTGGATCCCTTATATAAAATCTATCCGTTCTACTATGAATTTTTAATTTTAATTCGAATTCAATGAGCTGAACAAAATCTGTTAACATTATTATTATTATTCGTGAAGGAAAAAGTTCACTTATGTATTTATTTACAATAAAAAAATACTTAAGGGTAATAATAACTTAAAAAAAAACCTAAGGTAATTATAACTTAAGGGTAATTATAACTTTCTGTTATGGTAATTTTTTAACTAACTGAACAACTTTGTGATATTACTGTGATGAGTACTGTATTACGTTTTGAAGAACTTGGACTTGAATAAGTTTATTTCTTTTACCACCAATTTATACATACTAAAACTTAAATATACTATGAAGTCAAAAGGGATATACTATTTATGTCCTTTTACAAAGTTTCAATAGAAAACACAGTTCAATTCTTTGCAACAATGGCCGCCATACCCAACAGACTTGAATCCAATAAACTTCTCCATATGGTTAGAAAGTTAATGTGGTAATACAAAAAAAAAAGAGAAATATTAACATATTGAAGTGAAAGCTTAGTAGGCAATGGCAACGAATTCCACAAATTCTGTAAACAGTTTTTTCATGAAATTTAATGTATTTTCAACATGTCTAAAATATTAAATAACTAGAGAAATTGGCTCTGTCAATTATTGTAGGTCCTGGAAATTGTTTAACGTATCACAACATTATATATAAGTATTCAATAAAGGGCATCTCAAAATCTCGTACCTAGAATACGTTTTTTTGCATAAATTTCAATCATATAACTTAATATTTCAATTAGAATTGAGTGAAAAGTATATATGGGACTTACCACATACCACAAGGAGTAATATCATAAACTGTTTTAATTATGTTAGTACT
>JANSTX010055502.1:0-10120 GCA_027564355.1 Penthetria funebris
CCCCCCAACTCCTAAATTTTTGTTTTCACTGGCAAAATTTAAAAAGCAATAAAAAAGTTTAAAAAAATTTTATGTTTTAAAAAAATTTAAAAATTAAAAAAAAAAAAAAAAAAAAAACAATTACACCATTGAAATATGTCTTAAAAATAATCATTTAATTCTCTTTTTTCATTTCAAAAAAACAGATATTATACAAATAAGTTGCTAGTATTCGCATTAAAATGACTGAAACAGATGCAACAGTTGCAACTGAAGTGAAGGCAACAACTGAACAATCAAATGAAGCAGCTGTTGTTGCAACAGAAGTTATTGTCGCACAAAATGGTGATGAGGCACAAGTGAATGGTGATGGTGAGAATAATAGTGAAGAGAAAACGGAGCCGCCAAAGGAAATGCGTGCAATTGTATTAACAGGATTTGGTGGTTTAAAAGGTGTTAAAATTTTAAAGAAACCAGAACCATCACCGACAACGGGTGAAGTTTTAATTCGCGTTAAAGCATGGTTAGTTTATAATTTCTTTTTATTATTTTTATATTAAAAATTATTTTTATTAAATTTATTTAACAATTTTATTAGTGGTTTGAATTTCCAAGATTTAATGGTTCGATTAGGTGCTATTGATTCACCTCCGAAAACACCATGCATTATGGGATTTGAATGTGCTGGTGAAATTGAAGCAATTGGTGATGAAGTTGAAGATTTGAAGGTGTGTGGAGTTGTTTTTTTTTTTTTTTTTAATTTATTCACTTCAAAAATGATTACAAAAGAATTTTTAAAAAAAAAAAAAAATTAATCCATTATATTTATTAGGTTGGAGATCGTGTTGTTGCATTACCCGAATTCAAAGCATGGGCCGAAATTGTCGTTGTTCCAGCAAAATATGTTTATAAAATTCCAGATAATATGTCATTTTCAGAGGCTGCTGCCATTACTATGTCATATTTAGTTGCTCATATACTTGTATTTGATTTGGCTGCAATCCGTCCTGGTAAATCATTACTGATACATTCGGCTGGTGGTGGCGTGGTGAGTGTTGATTATATTTTTAATTAAATTATAACTACAATAATTTTGTGATTTTATATCGTCATATACATTTCACTGATTGTACTAAAAGTTTTAATTATATATCTTAAAATATCATCTATTTAAAAAGGGTGATCGTATTATATAAACCTTTTCTAAAATGGGGTTAGAACAATTATATATAACAACTTATGAAATATTTTTCTACTGCTTTGTTTTTTTTCTATTTGGGTAAATTATTTTCAATATTATTATTTATAATAGTATTTTATCACGACATCTGTAATTTCATTAATTTCTTGTACTCGTATATGATATTCTGGTTTTATTCCATTTAATTCTTTTCCTTTTTTTTAATTTTTATTTATTTAATCATTACTATACATAAATATATATTTGAAAGTGTAGTCCGTCCCCGGGTGCAATCATAAACTATTAATTTTCGAATTAACCATGTATAAAATAATAAGTTATTACAATAATTTGCAATGAATACGACCGAGAAATGGGTAAATGGGGTTAAATAATGAGGTAGGTAAAATATCAGACAGACAGTCTGGCACCATTCTTTGTTTTTTGCTTGTTGCGGTATTTTTAATAGTTTTCGTTCTGTTCTTTTAATATTGACAGAACACACCACATTATTAAGTTCTGTATACTGTAGAATTTATTATTATTGATTATGTACTGTAAACTTGTGATGAACCAGTGTATGTGTGAGTGTGTCTGTTTATGTCTATGATTCGACTAAAAATAGGGTTTATAATATTATTAAGAAATTTCGTTAAAATCTTAGTTAAGATGTCTGTCAAGAGTGTCGGACATACTATTATGGTTTATTGACGAAGCTTTTTATGTGTGAGTAGTTAGTGTTACCATATCCCCGTTTTATGATAACATAGAACAACGATTAGGTTTGTAGATATTTTTGGTGTGATTACTATTGTGAATCATCATCTTTACCTTTACTCTGCGTGATAATGAAACTATATTATTATGAGTTTTGCACTAAATAGATAATTTGTGTACGAATATTTTAATCTGTAAGGGCATATTGTTTAGATTTTTGAGTAGTCTGTTGGCAAATTGAATGCAAATTTAAAACGCTCACAATTTCGATTCAATTTTTTAATTTTAATTGAAAAATTCTACATTTATACATATTATCACTAGTCATTATTATCATATTTTCTTATTTAAATAAAAAATAATAACGCAACAACATTGTTATCGGCATTTAACTGCAAAATTCTATAAAATCCAATTTTATAAATTTTTCAGCATTTAATATATAAAACGCAACATACAACAAATATTATATAATATGATGATATGTAGCTTAACCGGCAAATATAATTTAGATAATGCTATGAAAAATAAATTACATAATGTTGTCATTATATGGGAACATCATTTTGATTGTGCAATAAAGAGATGCCATTAGTTATGAAATTCAAAATAACATAATAAACGATCATCGTAAATGAAAGTAAATCGAAACAAAGAGTAAAACTTGTCTACAAATATCTCTGAACAACATTCATGTACCACAAGATGTTAGTGTAAAATATTTGCGATTATATTTTAATTGGCGGGTTAACCTGGCGATAACATATTTTTAATACAGGAAAACAGCTTGGATTAAAATTTTCGAAAATGTATTGAGAGTAAAATGTTCGTATATATAATGATTTTAATGCCTGTATGAACATATGAAATTCAGCTGTGGGTTACTGCAAACAACGTCAATATTGAAATTCTTCAAAGATTTCAATCAAAAGTGCTAAGGGGCATTCTCCGCGCATCGTGATTTGCCCCATGTAATTCATTATGACTTAAAAATCACTAATGTGAAAAATGAAATCACATCATATAGTAGAAAATATAGTGGATGACTTAGTGTACACCCGATCAATTTAGCAGTGACTTAAAAACCACAGGCATGATGAAGTTCGTACGTTAAAAACGTTTAAAACCTTTAGATATCAGTAATAGACATTAACATTTTAATATACAATAAATTCATTTAGTGTTTATGATTTGTAATTGTATATAGTCGTACATTTAATTTAAATTTAATATTCAAATTTTAAAAAATACGAGCGAGAAGCTGCTGAATTTATAACTTACATGCCTATATTTGAAAGTGTCAAAAATATTTGATAAATGTCTGTTTTAAGATTGGTTGTAAACATTTATTGCGAGTTAATAAAAAAAAAAAAAATGCGAAAATTTTCAAATCTGCACACAATGGGACGGTCTGGTGTTCGCTAACAATAACATTTAATGTACATTGATTTGAGTAAAACCTTTTTTGATAGGGTTTCCTATATAGAATTTTTATCAAAAACATATATGGTTAATGGGTAATTAACCTTAATCCGTTTTTATTCATATTATTTATTAATGACAATTTTGATTTTGCATAATTTCCGACTGACATAAACCAAAATGGTACAAGGATAATGGTCTATCATTGAACATTTCGTCGAAATGCAACACTGCTACTTTTCACAGGAAATAAATCAGTATTATTTCTGATTGTATTCCATAGATGTTTGTCCTCTATTTCGTAAAATCTTGTATACGTGATTTAGCAGTCATATTTGACACTTAGTTTACATTCCATTTTGTCGCACATTGACTACATTGAAATTCTGCTGCAAAGATAATGCATCATATGTTGTATGATATCCATCGTTCCAGGTTCACAATAACAGAATGGATGTTACTATTAATTTTTATTTTGACGTACCTAGTTTTGCATTTCGACGTTTTAGTTGAAAGATAGTTTATTGTAAAATTACTTTTGTTTAATTAATATGAATATATAGTAGCTATGTATGTTTTATGTTAATCCTATAAACATATGTTTGTTTTTGCTTTGTAAATTTATTGTACATTTTGTACATTATTTACAATAGAGGGATATTTCCGCCCATTGGTTATTTTATATGAATAATTAATTAATTAAATAAATAAATAATAATTTACTAAATCTAAAATCAATGAAATTATTGTTTGTTGTGTTGAATACTTAAAGTGTTTGTATATGTTTTAAAAATAGATTCAGACTGGGAATCTTGACATAAACGACGATATTATATGACCTGTACATTTGTTCTGTCTTGATTAATTTTTAATGAATTCTAGAATTGAAAACAACATTTTGCGTGCCTATATATTTTACATAAAATAAATAGTCGATTTATATTTTCAGCATAATTTATGCAATATATCGAAGATTTTTTTTTTAATGGTACAAGCTGTTTGGGTAGCGTCTCACGTATGTATGTATATTAATAAGAATGTCCAAAGTGTAGCATTAATTTTTTATTAAGATATCATCTGGTCAAGTAAATGATAGACAGGATACTCTTGACTACTAATATATTATATATATTTTTATAGTACACTCAGAAAATATTATAATACTTATTTAATTTAATTTAATTTAATTACTTTGAATTGTGTAATTAATTAAGTTTAATGAATGCATTCTTGTTTATTCTTGAGAAAAAAATCAAAAGAAGAAGAATATAAAATAATCTTTTTTATTTTAAACCATCGTCATCGTCAACATCATAATAATCATCATCGTCATCATGAATGTATAATCTCTTTGCTTTTTATTATCAATTTAATAATAAATAAAAAATATATTCTTTTATAAAATGCAAACAAATTATTCATATTTTTATTACTTCAGTTAGATTATCGTTAATTTAATCGTAGCAATTTTTTTTTTCTGTTTTTTTTTGCTTATCAGAGAAAAAAACACAATAACATTTTAATTTATTTTGTTTATTATTATTTTGAATACAATTATTTAATTAATTTAATTTTTTTTTTATATATAATTAGTATGAGTATGAATATGAATCATTATATTATATTGAATTATTATGAGTATGCTCTATTTGATATACTTGACAAATTAATTATTCATTGATGATACATTTCTTTTTATTGATATGTAATTCTTATTATGTATGCTATCATTACATTTGAATGTGACTCAATAGTTTTGTTTCTATGTTTTTCATTCATTTAGTCATTCAATATTGTAGAGAGAGAAATATGAATGAATCATTTTTATTGTATGTTTAAATTTATTAATGAATTTTATAATCAAGAGTAACGTTATCAGTATGATAGGTTCTGGAAATTGTTTAATGTATCACAAAATTATATATATATATATATATAAATGAGTAGACCCCTGTGAAATAACCACTAGGCCTAATGTCATAAACTAGGTTTTAATTATGTAAGGGCTAACAGATGTAATATATGGAAATATATGTAATATATAACTTATGTTTGCATATAAAAACTAATTAGTGTGCATAGGAGGTACCCTAGAGGGAGTGATCCGATTAAATTAAAATTTTCACATGTGTTTCGAATTATAATATTATTATAACACTATTTTATGTTCAATTTCAATCGTGTGTGTGTGTATCATATAGCATATTTTAATCTGAGTAAAAAGTTTACATGAAAGGTACTTGAAGAAGTACTCCAATTGCTTCGAAATTGACCCCAAAAATTAGCTACAAATGACAACTACAAATTTTTATGATGGTATCTCAAAGCAATCGCAAGTTATCGGACGAACAAACGGACAGACATGTTTAAATTTATTTTTTTTTTTTAAATTCTAAACACAAACAATATATTTGATTTTTATTTTAACGATTATTACCTTCAACGCATTATATAAACGACATAAAATACTCTGGTCCCATGGAACTTTGTTTGTAGTACTGGAAATGATTGTAAACTATTAAGTAATAATGAAAATGATAGAAAATTAATAATAAATGTGTTTGTGTATTGAACCACTAAACGTTACAATGTGACTGATAACATATTGCAATATACCTATGGAAGTGATCATAAAAAATGTATAATTGCATTATTAATTTTGTTCTAATCGTTGGAACATTTTAACAATACTCGACACTATCACATAAATCTCACTTGAAATTTATATTAATTTTTATATTTATTTACAACAATGACCATCATGCAAAAAAAAAAACTTGAATCGAAATCGAAATCATAAAGTCCATTTTGGAAGTTGAATCCGTCTTTGCTTCTATTCATCTGTGTTCTTCCGTTTCAACCTTGATATTTTCTACATTTTATTTCTAGAACATGTCTCAATATTGAACCTTATCAGAGTACTCATTCGGGTACCTCTCATATTTATTATTTTTCTTTGTGTAGGACACTTTTTGTAAGTCACAAAATTTCAGCATCTCTAAAAATAAGTCGCACGCTATTATATGTTGTTTTCGTTTTACTAAATTTAGTTCTGATTCTATAACCAGGATATTATGTCGTAATGTACTTTACTGTCTATTAATTTGAGTCGTGAACCCTCATTAGGTCAGTGAGAAGGGAAGGTAACCGCTTTAAATTACAAAATGTAAATTTATACCGACATTTTATATAATACCGCTATTGAATTGAATTGTATGAATGATTAACAATCTTTTCTGTGGGTTGCATTATTTCGATTAAAGCCGTAATATATTGTACAATATTATATTATATTTACTATTTCTGATTTTTTTTTTTTTTTGATTTTATAGGGCCAAGCAATTGCTCAATTATGTAAAACAATTGATAATGTAACTGTATTTGGTATTGCATCAAAAAGTAAACATGAAACATTAGCATCGAATGGATTGATTGATCATCTTTTAGAACGTGGTTCCGATTATTTGAATGAAGTTAGAAAGTTAGTATATTTAATAATTTATAATATTTTTTTAAAATTATTTATTATATAATTTAATATCCTTGACACTTGACATTTCCGTCCGATATATCGACATATTATAATTAATTATAGTTTTATTATTCATAATAAATTATAAGACAATTTATTTAATGGCAGTATTTTTGGGATAATCAACATCATAATAAAATGTTAAATGTCGTCGTCGGTAAGACATCGGAAGTATTTTTTTTTTTTTTTTTTTTTTTAAAGATTTTAAATACACTTATATATTTATGACAAATTATTTTCTATATATTAATTATATTCAATATCATATTAACAGCAAAATTTAAATAATTCAATTTAATTTTAAATTTCTCTAATTTTACCATATAGAATATCATCGGAGGGTGTTGATGTTGTACTTGACTGTTTATGCGGTGATGAATGTAGTAAAGGTTATAATTTATTAAAACCAATGGGAAAATATATTCTATTTGGTTCGGCAAATGTTGTAACTGGTGAAACGAAAAGTTTCTTTAGTGTGGCTCGATCATGGTGGCAGGTGGACAAAATCTCACCAATTAAATTATTTGATGAAAACAAGAGTTTAATGGGTTTTAATTTACGTCATCTTCTTTATCAACAAGATGGTTGCGGATATGTACGCAATACAATTAATGATATATTTAAATTATGGACAGATGGTAAAATTAAGGCAACAATTGATTCAACATGGGCTTTAGAAGATGTTGCAGAAGCAATGCAAAAAATGCATGATCGAAAAAATATTGGTAAATTAATATTTGATCCGGCACAGACACCAAAACCAAAGCCAGCAACACCTGCCAAGGGTAAAGTTAAGGATAAGAAACAAGTTAGTGAAGAGAAAAAGGTATATTAGTTTTCTTTTCTTTTTGTTTTTTTTTTTTTTGTTTTTTTTTTTTTGTTTTCGATTTTGTATTGACACATTCATTATAATTTTGTTGACGATTATATTTTATTAGCAATTTCTGATAGTATAAAATATATTATATTGCTGCTATTACTCTTGTTACCGTATAGTAATACATTCAGTTGTTATGGTTGCAGCCACCATAATTACAACGACATTTAAATTCAGTTCTCTAGCAATAATTGTATTTAATCGACAGTGAATTATTTATTTCAAAATTATTGTACCATATAAATATATATATATAGTGTTTCATTAACACATGGCTACTGTATTGATGTAGCATTTATGTCAAATTAACCTAATAATAATGAAGAAAGAGGATAAAATCCTGCAATAAATTTTCATTGTATATCAATGGATAAAAACATTGTATTGGTTTTGCTTTTACTGCAGCGTTGATGTTACTTAATATTTAATATACAAACCAGTTAGTCCTTGATACACACACACACACACACTTATATCTACTTCTTCATCATCATCACCGTACGTTAGGCGTTCCGACTTTTAGTAACTATCCTAGCCTTGAGCAACTTTCATATATGTGTTTTTTCCTATCCAACGCTTTATCATTGCAATATTTGATAACATTCTCTGTATATATGATCTATCCAAGAATTGCAGAATTTTTACTGTATTTTTTATACTCTCATAATTACATAATTTTCTGTATCTGAATATTTATAGTTGTGGTACAAAATCTGTTAATTTCAGTTGTCCTTCATCTAAACTTTTACGCCTTGACGGCGCATTACGATGTTAATTTGCCGTTTCAAATATGCACGTAACATCACATGTAAACTCAAATAACTATAATTAAAATTTACCAACTGGAAAATATATGATCAATCGTAATTGTCCAGTTATACATTTGAATATTTCATTAGAGTGGTACATAAATCCCCCAGCTACTTAGTTTATCGTTGAATGGTTTTTTTTTTCAATCAGTCGACAAACACGACATTTGCACCATCATCCACTCCTTTCGTCCTTATAATTTTTTATTTCTTGATCCGAGCTTTGCAACACACATGTGTTACACTTTTGGTGTAACAAATGTTTTTATTCAATTAAAGTTTTTATCTATAACTGGTTTTATATTTAATAGACCACTTAATCATAACAATTTATTTTGTTTTTGTCTCAGATATCATGAGTATTTAATCCCTCAGTCTCCCTATCTATATTCAAATTATCTGCAAAATAATATTTTTTACACTTTAATTTCAACAATAATTAATCACTCTCATTAACGCATTAAATTAATTTAATAATATCTATTAACGTACATAAACTTTGTTTAAATAAAATATTAATGATTTTCAACAATATTTTCAGACTGAAGGTGAACAAGTAGGAGATAATATTGCTAATGGTGATGATAATAAAAAAGACGCCACACCAGAAACGGGAAAGGATAATGAAAATATTACAAATGGTGGTGGTGGTGGTGATGCAGATGCAAAGCCTGACAGTGCAACTAATGGTGATGCAACTGAAAAAGGTTTGTAATTTAATTTAAAAATGTAAAATTTAAACCTGTTAATTATAACAAATATAAATTAATCTAAATTTTAGAAAAAGAATCAAGCTGAATGCCATCATTATTATCATAAGTTATTTTTATTAAATATTATATTTTTAAAAATCATTGTTTTATTTTCCATACACAAACACACACACACAAATACACATGTATTCACTAACTGCATACACTCACCCATTAACATATATTAATTAATTAATTTAATTAATTAATTTAATTAATTTTGTTTTTCATTTTCTTTTTACATTATTTCTATTTTTAACTATTGAAAACAACGAAAATCTTTTAATTAAATTCATTATGAATTCTTTATTTTTTGTTTTAAATTAAAATTTGTATTTTGTCTTAAAATTTCCGATATAAAAATTTATTATTTGTATTTTATTTTTTTTTTGTATATTTTAAATTGTTTATTTATAATAATTTTTTGTTTGTTTGTTTATTTTAAAATTGATAAAATGTAACAAAATAAAAAAAATAAAAATAAAAGTTTATAATAAATAAAAAAAATAAAAATGTGCTTTTGATGTCTGATTAAAAATTAATATTATATTGTAATTATGAGAAAGAAATTATATATAAAACAAAAAGTTGTAAAATACTTCTTATTGATATTGAATTGTCTTTTTATTGAATTTAAAACTAGAAACAAAACTAAAGATACATTACATAACTGGAGATTAATTTATAAAATAATTAATTTGTTAGATTTTAATTTTGTTAATGAACGTAAATAGAAAAAATGTTTATCGTTTTAATTCTAATTAATATGTTAAATTGGCTCCAAAAAAAAAAAAAAAAAAAAAAAAAAAAATTTTTTATTAAAAAAAAAGAAAATCAAAAATTTTAAAAAAA
>JANSTX010055503.1:0-10120 GCA_027564355.1 Penthetria funebris
ATTTAATTTTTTTTTTAATCTAAGAATTTACTATACATACATATTTTTACAAATTTGTACAATATTTACAATTTAAAAAAAAAAAAAAAAAAAAAAACAGCATAATAATATTTAACCAAACTGAAAATATAACATTTAGAATAATGTAGTTTAATATGAATATTACATCGAAATTTATTGAATATTCATTTTTGATCATTAATGATCAAAGGATGTTCATAAGACTATATTTTGAGTATCATTGGTATTATTTAATTTTGAATCTAATGCAATATTGAATAAAGAATAATGAAATTGTTGAAACATATTAGTACAGCAAAGTTTTAAAATTATTAAATATATAGCTAAAAAATTCTAAATATTTAAACGTCAGATTGAAATAGACAATTTTTTGAGTAACTATTCCGAATTTTTAAAAAAAAACAATTTTTAATCTACTAAACTACACAATAATGTGTTCCTTTGCAGTTTAGTAAATTAAACGAAGTAACCATTGTGAAACGTATTGTTTTAGTGTATTATATGTAAGCAAACTATGAATGAGATATTTTATTAACTAGTGTTTGTTAAAATATAACCTTTTTATCATTTATATTCGATAAATTCGAATTTTAAACAGATTGCATTATAGTGTGTTTATAGTTATTGATAATTAAATTTATTTAGATAAGCAATCGAATCAAAATCTTTAGACGTACACATTTGGTAATAAATAATAATAATAATTGAAAATCCTGATCATCTTTCACTCACAAAAAATAGTACAACATAATTTCAAAAATTATTTATCATACAACATAAGCATGTATCTCATATTAGCTTTTATAATATTTTCTTTAATTGATAACTTTAAAACATAATATGAAATAATTATTAATAAATAGTTAAATTGCTTTGTAATTTATTTCTAATTTATACATAGAGTTTTTATAATATTATAATTGTCTTTTAATGATATTTTAAAAAATATGTTATCTTTATTAATTTATTGTGACGTTATACCATTTCCAATTTAATTAAGTTTTATTATTTTTATTTATTTTTCATTTTATTTTGTTTCTATGGCAAAAGAAAACTTTATTAAATGTCATTTTAAAGATTTCCATAATGTACATACCATATTATACCCTGTAGAAGTCAAGGAGTAGCTATATAGAACGTATTTTTTAATTATTCTTTTTTAATTATTAAATTATTGACTATGTTTAATAAAATCAATTTCTAAGATTCTTCTAAATAAGTATTCATATATATAATTTTATATATTTAAAAATAAAAAAAAAAATAATCTAATAATGTATTCCATGGGATACAAATATCTAAGTATCTAGTACATACATAAAATATCTTAGAGTTTAATAATATATTAATAAGAAATAATGAAAAAAAAAAACGAAAATTATAAAGAAATCACAAAATTAAAAGTTTAAAAATTTACTTAGAAAAGTTTCAATGTTATTTTAGAAAATTTATCTATTTGTGCTAAAATTAACAATATTTTATTTTTCTAAAATAATATAATAATCAGTTCTTGTTCAAATTGTGTTCATAAATTTTTTCAACATCATTACAATAATTTTTAAAATTATAAACAAATAAATTTAAAATTGAATTCATAATGTAAAGCCAAGAAACATAATATAAGTAAATTGAAAAATATATAATAATATAGTACTGATTGTCTCACATATCAGAATTGTTTTCAAACAAACATGGGGCGAATAAATTGGAAAACTTAGAGTAAACATGGTGATGTTGTAAAGAAATTACATTGTGAAACTTACAGCATATAATTGTAATATTTTAATCAGGTTAACTGAATTAAGAATTTTATAATATTAAAATAATTTTTTAAAATTTCAAAAATTAAACTCATATACGCATATATTTAATCTTTTAAGATGTGTCGATTGTATTGACCAACTAACGTCAAGATTACTCTTTGTGGTATCACTATTAAATCGACTATAATTTATGAAAATTTCTTTGGTGTGTTTTTCGGGCTTAAAAGATGTTATACATAGTATTTGTTGATCAGAACAAACTAGGTGACTGAAGCATTATTTTGGTTGACATTTTTTATAATTTGCATATTAGAAACCACGTAATTTATGC
This sequence comes from Penthetria funebris, assembly GCA_027564355.1. Classification (NCBI taxonomy): domain Eukaryota; kingdom Metazoa; phylum Arthropoda; class Insecta; order Diptera; family Pleciidae; genus Penthetria; species Penthetria funebris. The sequence continues at coordinate 2,116 of JANSTX010055503.1, forward strand.
ATCGAGATGATTATAATAAAATAAGATTTTAATAATAAATATATTACCAAGTATATTACTTTATATGCAGTCAATTAATAAATAATATTAAAAATTGGAAAGAATATTATTTTTCATAACTCAAAAAGAAGACAAATTATATATTACGACTTTTTATATATATAGGCCTAGAATGATTGCATTTTGCTCTCAAAAAATTTAGACAAATTTTATTAAAAGTATTTAATTTATTACTTTATTACTTTAGGTTATTGTACCACATTTTAAATTTTATTTTAATTAACATTATAAGTACATGTTTTTTTTTTTTTTTGATAGTATAATTCATTTTAAAAATTATACTATAAAATATATGACACATATTAATGAAAATAGTAAAAAATTATGCCAAAGTCAAATATTTTAATAATAATATACTAATTTTTTAAAAAATAATGATGTTATTTCTTTAACAGAATGTTAATATTTGACTAATTTGTTTTATTTAGATGGCACTGTTGAAAACAAAATATTTTTATGTGACTATTTTTTTTGTCAATTTCAACATGAAAGAAAAACACACTGCTTTTTTTCCATTTTTAATATTTTAATAAATTAAAAATTATTGTTTTTACTATAATAATAATAACGTTGATGTTATACACATAAAAAATGAGTTTCTTTTAGACGAACACTTTTTATAAAGGACATTCACATAATGTTCGACAATAAAAAATAAAACAAATTAATAATAGATTTTTTAAAAAGTGCTGCACACTTAATTCACCTGTAAGTATAAAAATAATTTTAAAATAAACCATTGATATTTCCTGAATTATTTTCATTTTGGGTAAAAATTTCAAAATTACTCGTACAATATTGATTTTAGTGCTCCTTTTTAATTTTTAATTGTCTTCATTTTTATTTTCTCATCAATTATATAATTTATTAAAATATTTTATTTTCATTAATTTTATTTATTTATTTTTATTAATGTTGTTATTTTCTTATTATTAATTATACATATTAATATTTTTATTTCATTTCAATAATTATAAATAATCCATTTAATTATCACAATTCTATATTATTATAGTTACAAATTTACTTTTTTTTTAAAAACTAAATTTCACGATTCTAAATTATGTTGTTGTCTTGTAGTACTTCTATGAAAACCACTTTTTCGTCGTTTTCTTTTTGAATCACGTTGAAATGCTACATTACCTGGATCATCGGCTAATTGTGGATATTTATGTATACTATGTATATCTATGCCTATCCATCCGTCAACATCACCATGTGAAATAAGTTCTTCTTTTTCTTCTTCCGTCCAGTCACCACGTCCCTGAAAACCGGCTGCGACCAATTGTTTTTCTAATTCCCAAGCACGGTCAACGGCACGCTTATGAGCATGTTTTAAAATTTTATGACGTTCTTGTTCGGGATCAACACCATATTTTATGATAACTACAGCATCAGGACCATGTAAACGTAATTCTTTACCACTATTTGTGCCACCATGATCGGCAATTTCATGTGTTGATATATTAAACATACCACCAAGTCTACGTAATTCTTCTGTGTCATCTCTTAATTTTAGTACATTATCTTTAACAAAATAAAATACATCTTGATCATGTATACTAAAATGTAGATCAAGGAAAAATGAATTATTAAACACAGATGATACAACATCTTGTACAACACTATTTGATCCATCAACAACGCTAACTAGTGCTCGACCACCAATACGTGAAATAAGAACACCTTCACCGAAAACACCTTTTCGATAAGCAACACGTGGTAAAAGATTTCTTGTTTTCGGTTCCATTTTTAATAGTGGCTTTGGAACAAAACCAAAATCAGAAAATTGTTCGTCAATTTTTTCAACAATACATTGTAGGCCCGACATAACACCAAAATCAGGTGCTAATGTTGATGACTTTATCCTTGCTTGTGGTATATAAATATTATGTTTTGTATATTTCGAACCTTGCATTTTATTTAAATCGTAACCAAATAATTTTAACCATGACTCAAGATCGGTCATATAATTCATTGTCTCTTTTTGATTTATTGGATCATTATTATGAAAACGATATATGAAAACATCGGTGGGAAAATTCATTTCCGATGCTAATGGTTCCCATAATGGTGTCATCCATTGACCAACAGTTGAATCATATAATCGTTTTTCAATATACAGTAATTTTGTATATGGATCAATTGTGCCACCATGAAAATCAATTGGTATATAAAAGTCTGGATTTGAATCTTTCAAAAAACCACCAAATGGTGTACGTTTTAATTCTTTAACAATATTACCATTTATATCGAATATTGCTAATGGTGAACCATTCTGATCAGTGGCCACATAAAATCTTTGTTCACCGGTTTCAATGGCCACCAACATATCACGATCATCATACAAAAATTTATGCGTTTTACTTAACTTTGGATAATGTACATGTGTTATTAATTCGGGTGTCATTGGATTTGCATAATAATATTGTGTAATATTACCCTTTTCATCATACCAGGCAATTAAACGTGCACGATCATCATAAAAATACCATATTTGAAATTTGTCACGTTCGAATGCATGAATCAATTGACCACGATTATTGTAACGATATTTTTGTTCACCACGACGAACCACATAACCACGGGCATCATAACTATTAAATTCAATATCACCAACATGTATTACTCTATCACCAGTATCATAACCTAAATTAATTTTGTCAGCATCCTGTTCTAAAATTCCAATGATATTACCATTTTCATCTGGCACATATTTCCAATTATTTGATCCACTTATTTCCATAACATGACCGTCAGCATTATAATTAACTTTATCAAATGAAGTTGCCCGTCCAATTGTTGTTTTATATGTTTTAACACGATTTCTTAAATCATAATCTAATTCTAAACGGAATACATCAAATGCTTTTATATTTATTAAAACACTTTTAATTCGACCATGTTCATCAAAATCGGATATTGTAAAAAATTGTTTGGCAGCATCTTGAACAACAGTACGATTAGATGCATTTCTTGTTATACGAAGATCACTTATTGCTTCTAATGTACCCAAATTTTGACTATATTTATATCTTATCATTGGTAAATCTTTTTCATCAATGTCCATTTCAATACCATTAAGACGTGCATTACCATCATATTGATATTTAAAGTGTGCCGATGCCAAACCACTCTTTGAACCAAATTTCAATTTTTCATCTTTCAATATGCCAGCATGATATTTAAATTCTCGTCTTAATTCAAAACCAGGTTCCATTACTTCAACGGCTTTTATGAGACTTGTACTTTCTTGATATGCATAATGTGTTGATGATAAACCAGCTAAAATTGTTTCTAATCTACCAGCAACGTCATAAACATATGCAACTTTACCAGATTGATGCGGATGAATTTTTGCTAATATTTGACCTTCATCATTATATAAAATTTCAAATGGATGACGATTCAATGGTGAAAAATATTGATACTTAAAGAATCCCAATGATGTTTGCAATGAAAATGAATGTATATGACCTCTTGGCGTTGTCAATGATTGTAATGCACCAGCATCATCATACTGTAATAAATAATCACTGCGTCTAGGTGTGGTAACTTTTAATGGTAAACTTGTGAACATATCCTTAAATGAATAAACAATTGACGATCCATCACCATATTTAATTTCATTTAACCGACCAGCCCTATCAAATGTATAATCTTCAATTAATGTACCCCATTTCCATGATGTTAAACGTCCAAATCTATCATATTCTAAATCAACTTCAGCATATTCACCGGATTGCGGTTTAAATGAAACAGGTCGTGCCGTTTTATCATATGTAACATTTAATAGTTCCACTTTTTCATCAACAAAAATAACAACTGATTGTGTTTCACGTTCGTATTCCAGAGTTAATATATTTTCTCCATTAATTCGTAATTTTCTGCCAATCGATGTTACCGTACGCTGTGATTTACCTTTACCTTGTAAACGTCGCAAAAAATATCTCCATTCAAAACGATTTGCCAAATCGCCACCAATTTCAATACGTTGTTTTGCTGGTACCGGATAACTTTCACCCAACAAAGGTTCAATTTCAGCTAGTAATGTGTATGGTATAGTTTCCATACTAATCGAATGAGACCATGGTGAAATATTTAATGTACCACCATCACCTTGAACTGTTGTTTTTGTTTCTGCTTGCCCATTACGCACAACAACACTTGATCCTTGTATTAACAATGATACTTCTTTTTGCGAATTTTCTGTTACTTTAACCGTTGCACCTTTAACACTTAAATCAAATGTTAAATCAATTATTCGACCCGTTGGTGTAACTGCTGATGTTAATCGACCAAATTCATCATAATTATATACATATGATCTGCCTGTTGAATCTAATTTTGTTCGTAATAAACCAGTTGGACCATGATATTCAAATGTTACATTATAATTATCTGGTGTACTTAATTCATGTAGCATTCTCATTCTAGTCATTCTTAATTTACATTTTTGACCCTTTGTATTCTCAATGGAATTAACCTGAGATGTATAATCCCTTAATAGAAATACTTTATTTCCAGCAGCATCGGTAACTGTACTTAATTTACCATTTGATGTATTCACATTGTATGTAAATGTATAACTTGTTTCACCAGTCATAATATTTTTTGTTGCAATATGTTGTCCAAATCTATTGAATACATAAATTTCTTGATTATCTGGTGCAAATATTTCATATTCACGTGAAATTGATGCTTCCGGTATACTTGACATAACACTACGTATACGATAATTTGCTTGATCGGCAATATGCACATAACCGTCAGGTGTTACGGCTAACGCCGATATTGTATTGAATTTAGCACTTGTTGCCAAATATCTATCTGCCTCATAACAATCACAACCACGTTCAAGACAATTACATTTTGATTCAGCACCAGCAAATGCTGATATTTTACCATCTGTACCAATTACACGTACACGATTAATTCGCTGTGAATCACTTTCGGCAACATATAAATCACCCATTGGTCCAAATGATATCGATTGTGGACGAACTAATGTTGCATGTGCAGCTAAATCAGCATCGTATACCAATTGTAATGATGCACAATGCAATGGTCGACCGGCAATAACACGTACACGTCCATCGGGTGCCATACGTAAAATCATATGATCATCAATAATATGTAATGTATCATCAAGTGGATTAATTGCTAATTCGGTTGGCCATCTTAAATGCATTTCATCAATTTTTAATGTACCTTCACATGGTACCGGTTTCCAATGTGATTTATGCATATGATTACCTATCAATGTTGTCACAACACCATCACGATCCACCATTCTGATATTTGTACCATCAGCAAAATATAATGTATTATCTGATGAAATGGCAATTCCTTTGGGATAGGCTAATTTTGCGTCACGTGCCATTGCACCATCACCACAATGTGCTTCGTCACCGGGTAAACAACGTTCACCCGATCCCACAACTGGTTCCCAATTATGTTCCGGATCCGAAAAATCATCTTTATTTCGTATTTTTATAATTTGATGAGATTCAGGATCAGATATAAATAGTGTACCATCTAATGGACTTAATGCCATATGATAGCGATATGAGACTCTGGTTGCATTTAATATAACAACAGTTTTTACTGTACCATCAGTCATAATACGTCTTATATAATTAAAATCACCAACATATAAACTACCATCGGCGGCCGACGATAAGGCCACCGGTGCTAATAGTCGTTGTCTTGATGCCAATCCATCGCAGTCTTTACATTCCAGTGGTCGTTGATGACCATCACCCATTGTTGTAAGTATAACTCTTGGTTTATGCTTTAAATAAATATTTGAACCATCACCTTTTTGTAATATACCTTCATGAAAATTATATCTATGATGAACGTCTAAATTCCAACCACCAACTTCCGATATACTCATATCATGTCCGCTTAATTTTGTCGTTTGTACATCCCATATTATATCTTTACAATCATTGTATTGATAGCCAACTTTAACAACGGCCGTTGTTACACCATACACTCTTTGTCTATAGATATTTAATCGATTCCATGCATATGTAAATTTAATACCAGGATCAGCTTCAAAAATCCTTTCAAATAGTATACCTTCAATTGTTATTTTTAAATGAATTAATGATAAACTTGGTGATATCATTTCTGGTGTTAATTGTAATTTAATTGTAGATAAATAGCCAGCCGATCTTGAACTATGATAAACTAAATTTAATCCTGTACCAGGTATTTGCAAGGATTCCTGAACAACTTGTGATTCAGCTAAAATTGCACTACGATCTGGACACGAACCTTGAAAACCATGTTTCCAAGATGCTAATACCACCGGTTTCATTGAATCATAATCATGTGAAAAACATATATGTGGCAATTGTGTTAATGCCTTTTCCTCTGATGTTGACATTATTACTGTATCAATTATAACAACTTCATTCCATGGCACATGGACGATTATTGTTTGCGGACGAAATGGTGAACGACCAAATTGTAATGTTATCGCACCACCACCATTTACCATAAGATCAAACCAACCATCATCACGGGTAAGTGTGAATCCTTCAAGTGGCGTTGATGTACTTACACGTACACCAACTAAACCAATATTTAGTGATGTAACAACACGTCCTCGTATAACTGCCGAACGACTGTGAATAAAAATTCATTTATATTAGTTTTATATAATTTTAATTGAGAATTTTATAGAAATAAATTTCAATTCGAATTAATTAATTATAAAAATAATTAATAATAATAATATTAATAATTATATAATAATAATAATAATAATAATGATAATAATAATAATAATAATAGTTTAAATAATTTTAATATTAGAACATTATTGTAGTCAAACTTTAGGCACATTAATGAGTCTGCTAATAAAAAATACGTCAAATTAGTTGCAAATTTACAACGAATGAATTCTTGTTTCTATTAATATTGAGGTATGTCTAAATTATTGAATTCTATAAACGTATTAGCGAAATTTTGAAATACCAATATATTAACAGAATTTATTTTGGATAATATAATGTATGAAATCATATCACAACAAAGTCATAGGATATATATTAAAGATATATTTTATAAACGAGGTGAATCTTATTATAATTCGGCATTACTATGCTAATTAATTGCTTCCAATATACATTTAATTTCAACTCTAAACCAAAAAACTACATTAGTTTATAATACACAGTGATACGTTTTGATGATAGTTAAACTTTTTAATAATCCAGTAGAATGGTTTGTCAAGAGGTAAACATATACTGAGAAATTGAGCTACGTAATTCATCAACCTGGTAAATACTGCCTAGTTACATGTTCACAGAAACTAATGTAGATTAAAATTTCATTTTATGCGTGTAAATAAAATTATAAATTAATATTGAATACTATTCTAGGTTCCTTTGATAGGCACAGTTCAAGATCACAATGTCTCGACAGGTCAATTTTTGACCATTTAGTTTTTAATATGCTTTTGGTTGAAGCGTTTTTATCGCTATAAATATGATATATATTTAAAGTTATTTAAAATAAATAGAGTATTTTAGATAGTTTTCAAAGAGTTAATGAAATAAACTTTATACAATAATATTTTTGAAAAAAAATAAAATTACATATTTCGTAGTGTTTTATAATTCAAAATCAATCAATCAAAATAGACAATACATAAATTTCACAAAAGACAAACAAATAAGGATACGTATAAAGGAACATGCAAAAGCCTTATATTATATTAAATTTATAATTAAAAATATTATTTTAAAATTAGCATATTTACTAAACCTGCTCCAAGTGAAGAAAACAAAGTATACAAAAAAAAATAAATAAAATAAAATAAATAATAAATAGAAACAATTTAAATCCAGATTAAAATTTATTATTAATTAATATTCAAACTTTTTAAAATAATTATTATTAAAAAATACTAAAAATAAAATACTAAATG
>JANSTX010055505.1:0-10119 GCA_027564355.1 Penthetria funebris
TTGTTCTCTTGTATTATATTCCTGTAATTTTGGGCTATTTTGCAATTCTATTTAATAAATACTTATATATTATGTTGCGATCCGTTAAACAATTCCCAGGGCATACAATAATTGGCGATGCCAATTATATTTCTCTCGTTAATATATCTTTTTGGTAACAATTTATGATTAATGCCCACAATTGTAACGACGACGTTCTTAATCACAACATAATCATTCATCCCATACACGGTTGCCTTTTAACGCTTTTTATCCAAATTCTTTTTTATATATTCTTGACTTTTGGGGCCACTAAATGTTTTGAAATAATTATTAAAACTAGCGATAACTTCCCTTGTCTTTGTACTCTTTACTGCGTACAATTTAACGAGTTTTGCTTCGATAATAAGGAAAACCTGTTTCTTTTTACACTTAGGATTTTTGTCCAAGTTCGATTAAATTTTATTCACACCTACGTGACCATAATAATCTTGATAACTTAGACACGGAAAATAATAATTTACCTTCCTGGGGTTTCTAATAAACCAGTCTATTTCATAATTCTTAAAATGTTCTAATTTATTCATAATTTTTTGTATATCTATATCTTCTAATTATGCAATCAATAGGGATTGTTCAAACGTATTTTCTTCTAAAACAAGGAATGTTAGTACATCTACTAATCGCATCCACATGACACATTCTAACTCCCACTCTATGTTCTATAACATAATCGTAGTTTTGTAGTTCTAATGTCCATTTTGCTACTCTAGAATGTATTACTTTTTTATTCCAGATCATGACTGAAAAATTACAGTATACTATCTTAAACTTAAACTTTCAGTTCTAGAGGTCAGTAAAAACTCAAATTTGCTTGGTTAGTACTCAAATAATTTCTTAGTTTTCGAAATTGTTTGTATATAAAAGGAAGTGGAAGTTAACCATCTGACAGTAATTATTCATAATAGAATAACTAAAATTGAAAGAGTTGTAAAAATATTCGTATTCTTAAAATTATATGGAATCATTCAACCCTTTTTTATGCACAAAAAAAAATTGGTGTCTTGGGTCGAAAGTTTTGAATTTTCCAATAAAATATGGGAAATATTTTTCTTAATACTTAAATATAAATTGTGTATACATACATATACATGTATAGTTATGAGACACCTGTCAAATTGCCACTCGTATTTAAATTAAAAATATGTCGTTTCATAAAAATCTTTTTTTATTAGTTTGATATAACATTTTTAAAATTTATTCGCCCTAATATGTGTAAAGTAGACGAATGGAGTAACCAACTTATATCTAGGTAAATCTACCGAACTTAGCCAACACCTCGTAATGTCTCCAGTAACTCGATCGAAATTTGTATCAATCCCATGGCTTTGAACGGGGTTATAAAATGTGTATCTATTATATTTATCGAAAATATATCACCTAAAACGGATTTAATCACCACTGAATTATTCATATATTAAACTAAACAATTGATTTTATATTTTGAATTGTTTTGATTTTACATTTTTCATTCAAATTTTTTGTTTGGTTGATATTTTATGTTAAAAACGTAAAATATCAAGCATGTTACAGATTTGATATCGAATTTTTTTCAGGTGTAAAGTTCAAAATGATGATTGTGAGACATACTAAGTAGCTCGATATCTTAGGTTCAATATATTTTTTTAGCTTGTGCATGCTAATTTCATCTTAAAGCTTTATTTTATTATGTGTCGCAATAATCCAATATAAATAATTCAATAAGTCCAGACTTTCCTTATTGGACTCATTAAAATGAAGTGATGTCTAATAGTTGCAGTATCCATGTCAGATTTTTTCTTTTTTTATTTTGAGAAACTATTATAATTTTTTGTTATTGATCTTGTTCCTATTTGTTATCCCTAAAAATCATCGTCATCATCATCATAATCATAATCATCATCTTAAGTTTTGCGACTCAAGAGCGCATTGCATGACATTACAATGTTACTTTGCCGTTTGTAATATGCATATGACATTAAATGTGAAAGCAAATAACTATAATTAAAATTTAGTACCTAAAAAATATAGTCGATATTTTTGTTTTTGTTTTTTTTTATATTAAAGTTATTCTTTAGTGCGTGGATACCCTTTAATGTTTAAAACTCAAAATAAATTGTTATTGGCACACAGCAACGACAAAGGAGAATATGAATGCAGGAATTTTTGGAACATTTTACTTAAATGCCTTGAGGCTGTAAAATTCTGGAAACACATCCCTAGAAAGATGATTTCACAGACAAGAAGTACGCGACAGAAACGTGCCCGGAAATGTAAGCGTGCGACCAATCGCGAATTGGACAGAATGTGATAAATAAGCTTGAATGCTGGTAATCTCAACAGATCAATTTCCATAATAATATTCAATAGAAAAGTTATTTCGCCTCGATCACACGTCATTAGAAACATATATTGTAATCAAGTTATATCCATACAGTGTCATCGGTTAACACTGTATGAATGTAACCGTTGAGTAGAGTAACCACTCGATGATAGTCGGTCACTGTATTGGTCACCACTCCCTTAAAAAATACACAGTTGCAATCAAATTATATGACATCCAATACTCATTTATATCCTTGAATGTTTTCATTGAATCATTCATTCATCATCTCTAGGTAGAATAAATTCTATAAATGACTTTTTATGAGTATAATTTAGTTAGAGAAAGGAACAAAAAAGGATTTCACATTTTTTATCTAAATAATTTTATAAATAAAATACATGTACATAAAAAAGTACTTATCCATTTACAAATACCAAATCATCTTAAAGATTTTCTTTTCTTCTACCTCATAAAATACGATACGAAACCGAGAAAAATGGGAAAACAAACTGCTATATAAATTTTTTATTGTTGTGTGAGCACTGAAATAAAAAAATAAAAAGATGTAATTCTCAAAGGAGTGAGTTTAGATGTATATACATACTGTCTTTTTGCTCCTTATATATTCATATAGTCATTTGGGAAAAATTACATATGAATACAATAAGATATTCGAGCAGGTTAACAGAAAGGAAAATAAATATGGAAAGTACCCACACATTTTGTTTCTGCTTAAAGTAAAAGGAAATCAAGTAGTACGAGTATGTATTTCGTTTCGATGATGATTTTTGAATGAATAAACATATAACAAAAGATGGAGGAAAATAAAATAGGTTATCATCGTTATTAAATATTATCGTAAAATGTGTATTATTTTATAAAAAGTTCGGATAAGCATTTTAACCAATGTATACGGTCTGGGCTAAGATCAACCATTCGGTTCAGATGAAAAATCGATCGATGTTGGCAGCTTATTTAGGAACTAACATCAATTCTACCAAATTAGAAAACTCACACTACCGACACTTTTCAGTTACATGTGAAACGTCAACAATTAACCTCGAATTGAACAGGACTACAGTGACAACATTCGGTCTAACGCAAACACACACATTTTGTAACATGAAATTTTACAACTTAGCTTGAACCAATGAAGCTGGCGCAGTTTGCACAACAATTTAACAACAATAACTTGAGATTGCATTGACATATCGCCATGAAATTATTCATGTGTCACTTTTATATGATTTCTGAGCCTAAGTTCGAAGATGAGGAAAATTGGAGTACTCCTTCAAGTACCTCCCATACAAAATGTTTACTCCCAAAAATTGGGTATATAATATCAAAGACAATACAAGAGAATGCTTTGAGCTATCGCTATAAAATTTTGCACGTGTCACTTTTTTCTAATTTGTGAGGTTAAGTTCGGATATGAGGAAAATTGGAGTACTCCTTCAAGTAATTTTCTGCAGTAACCTTAGTGATATTTTCTATAAATGGTGTTGCCTACACGTTAAATATTTTTATCCGTGACGACCGCAAGTCGTCTTTCGGCACCAGTAAGGGTCTCGAAAATTGAGAATATATTTAATTCAAAAAAAAAATGATTAATATTTATATCGCTATCGATTTTAAGTATATTGTATTTACTAACTCATGTTTTAGGTCTCATGTTTAAATTAAGATCAAATAGTGGAAATAATATTTTGTAAGCAATATTTAAATTTGTTCATTCAATACGTTGTTTATCACATATGTAATAGTACGAAATTCATTAAATAGCATTTATGTTATATATATATATATGTAGCTATATATTAATATCAATCGATCACTTAGAGTTGTATAGTCAACTACTATGTCAAGATAAATTGAATTTTATACATCAATAGAGGATTTATTATACTCGTATTATATTGAAAATATCTAAAAGGAATATGTTAAACGATACTTTTTTATATAGGTCAACATATTAAGAGATATGAGATTTTAAATTTGAAATTAATTTAATGATTTTTGGCAGCTCAAAATACCAATAAAATGAACAGCAATATTAAAATGTTATCAAGGACGCCGATAGATAATATCGCAAGTTAATAATTGATTTTTTTTTTTATATTTCAGAGTTCAGACTTCATAAATTGTCATGAAACGTTGACGAAATATTAAAATATATATTTATTTCTATACCAAGTACATGTTCTGATTTACCTCATGTTTTGCCATTTCAATGCATGCACTACAAAACGCTAGACATTTAGAATGTGGTAAGGTATTTAATGTGGTTAATCAACCCTATATAGTACAATGCGATCAATATTTTGAGATTCAAAAATTTGCGATGTGATAGACCAGCATACATGGTGGCGTTATTTATATATGATATGATGTATTATTTAGTTCGTGGTGATTTAATATTTTTAAATTGCTACATTTACTGCCGATACCGACTAAATTATTAGAATTTCTATACACGATTATAAAGTACAATTTATTAAATATAGTATAAATTTATGAGTGAAATAATAAATGAACAAATGCGATAAAAACCCTTTATATTTATGCTCATATGCATATAAAGAACATTTTTTTTGCCAACATAATATAGGTTTACAAAAGTCAACATTACCAAAAACTTTAAGATTTATTAAATATTAATCGATATTCTTACACAATTATATGCACGCCATCTATTATACAATGAATATATTTTCAACAATACTACCTTCACGCCACCAAGAGTATAACCTAACAATTATATTTTCTACAATACTAATATGCACGCCATCTAAACACCAATAGCCCACACGTTCGAAAATATTAAATAACAATCCAAACCCTACAAATGATCGAGAATAGTATACTAGAATGTTCTTAATGCAGATTACTCCACAATATAAGCGGCGCCAATGCAGCTAATAAATCATTATTAATTAAGACTCTAATAAAGAAACTATCGACGAGGAAGATAACTTTTAAATAATGTTATATTGAATAAATTAAGTTTGTAATATATTGCAAATGATAATTTTTACATTTACTACATTATAAAACATTGCCTTATAACCGCTCGGTCAAGGCTATTTATAAGAAAGAGTCATCAGTACAGAAATTGTAGTTTTTATAACAATATTATAAATTAAATCACAACCGTGAAAATTTTTATATGCATGATTCGACATATTTTCAGTACCCACCTCATGACAAAGGTGATTTTGGACCAATGTGGTCTGGATTAGAATCAAGTACACCCGTGACTTGAATTCCGGGCCAAGTGGTGGCCACCGGTAATGTGATTTGATACTAACATCTAATCAGACACGGCTAAAATTACAGTGGTGAAAGAGTGCGGTTGATCCTCAATTAGGAATTAACATCCAACTCCACCAACCTAAACAGCTGTGGGTTTGCATCGCGCACTGTCGCAGGTGGCTGAAGATATTACGAGGTACAAACTAGATACTCTTCGGTTGAGCGAGATTCGAGGAAAGGAAAACGGAGAAACGACTATATCCTCTGGTAAAACCCTTCGGTATTCCGGAAAAGCAAGTCATATGAATCTATCTGCAAAGTGTAGTCTTGTTGACTATCAGTCGATATCAGATCGAATAATCACAGCAAGATTCAAGAGTAGTGTTAAATTTTTAACAATGTTGTTATGGGTACATACGGAGTAAGTGCGATATGAACAACAATGGAAAAATGTTTGCGAAAATATACAGTAATCACAACCTTGCGATTGGTAGTACAGTATTTGCGCACAAATTAATACACAAAGAAACTTGGATTTCACCTCACGGACGTACCAGAAATCAAATGGATCATATAACAATTATAGTAAAAGATGAAGAAATTCGCTGTTAGACGTTCCTAGCTATAGATACTCAGATGTTGCTAAGCTTCGTAATGAAAAGGTAAGACAACGGTTGTCAGGCGATATGGGGAATCAATTGACATGTGACGTCGTTCGACGAGTCGGTGAAAATGTTTTGGATTTCATAAATTATGAAACAAAGGAATGAATTAGTGACGATATATGGTATCTAATAATGGGGAGGAGAATCATCAAGAGTTCGAATAACAATGACAATGCGATGAATTAACACAATCTGCAGATACAATATAGTCAACTATACACGGTGGTTGGTAAAAGTGCACAACGGGATAGGCGTACCTTAAGACTTACCGTCTAACATTCAAACTAACCGGGTGGTTCTTTAGAACGAGCGAATGGAAAGATAGACTGAGTACTTGAGTGAGCTACTGAATAAGCCCGCATTTCAGGTAGCTCAGAGTTCAGTTGATCGAAGACCGCCTACAAAACGATTCAGATATTCTACTCCATATCGTGGTGAAATCTTATCCACATTAAAATAGCGGTAAGGCGGCTAGCGCCGATAACCACCAGAGATGTTGAAAGTGTACTTGGATGACATTGCATCTATATTGGAACCCATTATTAGGGCAGTGTGGTGGTGTGAAGATATTCCAACCTTATGGAAAGAGGGGTAGATAATTAAAAAGGGTGACTTGCGTATTATGCGAGAACTAGCATGGTATCACCTTACTGAACACGATGTATAAACAAAGTTAATGCTATTATCGTGCAGGACAGGATCAGTTCAGTTTTGCAACCGAGTATTGGAGAGAAACAGTCAGGTTTCAGTTCCAGTAGGTCTTGCATAGACGATATTAATAAATTTCGGATTATTGTTGACTGGACTCCCCAGAGTACAAAAAGAATCATCATTAAGGAAGCAGGTAATGAAGATTATTGTACATGCAACTTCGTTGATGAAAAATATTGATTGAAGTAGGCAAGGAAACATTGACAAAATTGTAATATTTGCATCAATGCCGTATATTTTTGGGATTTCGTCAAATTAATTATCAATTTCGAAATTCTGTTTACGATTCTGACATTTAAACTATCTCCCATTTAAAAGGAACCATAAGAATAGCACGTTGTACCATAATTAATAACAAATTGAGTATTGTAATGTGCTCATCAACATCATACTGGGTGTATTATGACTACAGTTGTATTTTTCCACCAGTTTTGACTTCAACTTGTGGGATACACAGTTTTGATTTAATGAGGTTTTTATACTTCTGTGCATTTTATTCAGTACATTTTAACTACGTAATTCTGTTGAGGTTCAGAGAAGTTTGTTACCTGACACTAGTTATTAATTTGATTGTAAACTCAATTTTCTTGAACATTTTTCGTTTATTGCAGTAAATTATTTTCAATTTGTTCTATTTTGAATATAATATATTCCATTGAAGCTCACTAGCTTACTTATGACTAAATATTTAATTTTGGAACGATTATATCTCAAATGATATATTCTTATGTTATTTGGTTTCAAGTTAATCATAATCTAATCAGCAAGATATCGTCGAAAAATCAATGAACTGTAATTGAACAAAATGTTAGAAAGGAATTATTATTAAGCGATTATATCAAAAATTGTTAAAATATAGCAATTAAATTCCTATTCTATTTTGTAACCAATAATTACGTTAAATTCCACAGTTGATTGTCCTAGAGTGTAACTTTGCAATGAAAATTAGATATTTTACTTTGTATTAGAATGATTGAATTTAGTAATATCGATCTGTAGCTCTGTTGTTAGAAGCAGACAAACCGAAGTCTGTTCTTTATACCTTGTATTTTATTTCTTAAATGCCGAAGCTAAGTTAAACTGTACCTTAGCAGAACTTAAGGTTATTAGGACTACTAGATTAAATGTCTATTAGCCGTCATATACTTGTATGGTATCAAGTGACAAGAATACAATAATTAAGTTTAACTACCATTACCAAATTTCTACGCATAATTTATGAAGTGAAATAATAATCATAGAAAATTTTAAAAAATACGAAAATACGAAAATAAGAACTTAGAAAATAATACTCGTATGTATTACTATAACTAGAACAATTATAAAAATTAACATAATACACATATTCCTGATACAAAATAGTCCTATTGCAATCAATATATGTGGTGCAGAATATATTCTTGCGGTTATATTCATATTCAGGGTGTATCCATTCCCTATATTTGCAATTTGTCTGCATTTTACTATTTGCTATCATGTAACTTTTTACGAGTATACATAGTTTTGAAATTGAATTACGTACTTATATCAATTTCAGAAATACAAATAATGCAGTGTACTGTAAAAGATTCATAATTTTATTTTAATTCAATAAACTCTTTTTCGTATTACCAAACTAATTTTAATAAACCTTGTTGATAGGTTTTACTGATTTGTTCACTATCTTATGCATAATTATATTAGTCTTTTAGAAACCCCTATAGGTGATCAGTCCTTCCAAATACTATCAGATATTATGAGATTATATTTTTGTCGTTAGACATTAATTACCACGTTTAATTATGTTGTGTGGTGAGTTTGTGACTGCCTCCTCATTCTAGTATTAGTAAAACATTAGTTTGAATAACCTAATTCAAAATAGTGTCCTTTTTATATTTACAGAAATTATATGTATGTTAACATTATCTTATACAATCGATTAATGATAATTTCATTTTACTTTTAAAACCCAAGTTTAGCGAAAACTTACAAGAAATTCGCATAATTATATTTATTCAACAGTACTAATAACCGGAGGACAAATACATAATGAGGCCTCACTAAATTAAAATATAAACTTTAATAATTTATAAAATTAGTATATATAAATTCCACCCAAAAAGAAAAGTTTTATTAATGTCTGTTTTTGACTTTTACTTAAATACTAAACGGGAAACAACGATAAATTTGCTTTTAAATACTTTTTTTTTTTTCCTGAACTTTTAAGACTAGGGAGTTTCTCCTGAAAATAGACCAACCATAATGTTCTTAGGAATGAAAAATTTAATTTTAAATCCCTTTCGTGATGCGGTGGTGGTGTTGAATTTACAAAGTAATTCATCATAAAATAAGTTTTTAAAAATTCATTAAAGTTTAAAATGATTTCAGTTCTTCTATACAATTTTGCGTAATGTCTTACTTTAAAGAAAATATGTCTGTTGTAATCCTCAAAATAACACAAAAAGTTGTGAAATTATAACAAAACAAGAGAAGCGTATAATTGGTTGCCAATTATTGGAGGCCCTGGAAATTGTTTAACGGATCACAATATAATATATAAGCATTCATTAAATAGAATTGTAAAACAGTTGATATCTCGTACTTAGAATTTTCGCTTAAATTAGTGAATGTTATTATCATATAATTTATATTAATCAGAAAGGTGTAAAAATTATACATGGAAGGTACGCTAGGAAGTTATCTGGTCAAGTTAACAATTTTATATATTTTTAATTATAATAACGATTATTCCTTCAAGACGATACACGAATGAACTCAAATACAATAGTCCCTTGAAAATTTGTTACTCACAATTACAGGTATATAATACAATAGAACAATATAATTATATATAACATAATTATATTAATCTTTATACACCCAATTTTAATCTAAAAGGAGTAAAAAGTTTGTATGGGAGGTACTTCAAGGAGTTCTCCAATTTTTCTCCCCATCGAACTATCGCTCACAAATGAGATAAAAATGACGCGTACATAATTTCATGGAGATATATCAAAGCAATCTCAAGTTATCGTGCACAATATACATGGAAGGTCCTTCAAGTAGTAATCCGATAAAGTTTATACTCCCAACATTCTTTCAATTATAATATCAGTTATATATGTAAAGTTTTAAGTTTGTATGTATTATACTAACAATTTTAATCTA
>JANSTX010055506.1:0-10119 GCA_027564355.1 Penthetria funebris
GTTCAAAATGACTTGAACAGATTGAATGCAGAAAGTGACAATACACAAGACAGAAACTTGTGGAGAAATAGATTGAGGTCACTCACCTTAAACCCAATTTACATTAACTATTTCAATATAAAGAAAATTTGGACGATATATTTCATTTGAATTAATTAACTTTTAAAGTTAATTTTTGATTAGTGGAGTGCATATCTTGTCAAATGCAACAAAAATTGGACTTCACTGTATTTGCTGTCATATAAACAGGATGCTTGTGATAACTGTTCCTGATTTTTGTATAAATTTTGATGATCGTCTGCTGTAACTCTTCGTAATTTGATTCTCTCAGAACGCACATATATTCTAAACTGGAATGATTACATCTTAAATGTGACTAAAAATGATGCTGGAACTGATCACGGACAGTTGTTCGCTGGCGCGTAGTGTAAATGCTGATGATGACTTTATTTAATATCAACATATTTATTAGATGTCATAAATATATAACTAACATGTAAATTTTTTGATATTATTCATGACAAACATATTAGAATGGCAGCTGCTATTATTTTAAGTTGTAGCAAAAATAATGTTGCTAAAATTGGAGGAATAACCTTTATTGACAAAAGATTTCGAAAAGATTTGCTTACATTTATTTTAATCAAGTCATGTGTATATTTTCCATATTTTGGGTTATATAATAGGTAGACGTTCCCAAAAAGTTTGCCATCCATTTATACCAACCTAGTTTACATAAATATAATCACTTAAGATGGGATCCTTACAGAGGATATATAGAGTTACTATTCTAGATATAGAATTTAACTAATCGCTCATATATTATCATAATGTTTATAATCGAGTATAACATAAATATTATCATTTGATAGCCCTTTTATTTCAGTTTTGCCCATATAAACATTTTAATACTAAAGCGTTAACCCATCATTCGATAATTTCATAACATTAATAATATTTTCATAGGTCATAGTATTTATATAGACGATGAGTAGTGTATCGACAAGAAAACCTATATAGTATATGGTTAATTATTATCTAATATACTCAATTGTAAGGATAATGATGTTTTTTAGCTCCATAATATTGTTAAATAATCGCAAAAAAGGTTCAAAGTGGCATATATATCTACGAGTAGTTTTACAATCGAATGGTTATGCGATAGCAAAATTTAGTTCAAGTCTTTAAAGGACGAATTAATAGCTCTATTCAATTTGATGGACATATTATGTAGGCGATACAATATTTTGTTTTTATAAATAAAAGGATGTGTTATCCTTTGGAATTTTTATGATATATTTATATATATATATATACTTAAGTTAAAATTCATAAAGGAATAATATGAGATATTATTGTATAGTAGAAAGGGTATGGGTAAATTATGAACGAAATTAAAATTCAGACTAGAAATTTTCAAAATGAGTTGTCAACCCTTCATAATGTATTTATTCTATGGGTTGTGTTTGAAAAAAATAGTTTTAGTGTATTGTGATTTGCATTAATGGTTTTCTTAAATGACATTCTTTCATATCTTTAAAATATTGTAACATATACTTACACTTAGTAAATGCATTTTAAGTAGACATATTATGAACTTGAGTATCGCTGCACTTAGTAGTTGAAGGCAGCGATTGGTAATTGTAAATTATCCATTCACAAATTTGCCCATAATGGAATTTAATGTGGAATTTGGTATTAGAATCAAATGGACAGTAAAACAGAGTAGATGGTATTTTCTATTTATTGATAATAGATCAACTCAGACACGATCCTAATGTATGGTTATCCAATTCCCGTTACTGAAAAGTTCAAATATTTGGGATCACTTACCACAACAATCGGTAAAAACGATGATGATATTCAACATTGAATAAAGTACGATTGGATCCGTTGTCTGTAATTTTATGTAATCGAAAAATGTCACCAAAGATGATGGGGAAGGTGTATGTAACCGTTGTTCGACCATCAATGACTTACGGTTCTGAATGTTGGCCAGCAAAAAGATATCATATGCAGAAACTACACACAACCGAGATGAGAATGTTAAGATGGTCATCCGGTGTAACATTGAAGGACAGAATTAAAAGCAACTATATTCGATGCAGTTTAAAATTTACTCCCATCACCAATATAATCACTCAAAGCAGATTAAGATGGTTCGGTCACATAATGCGTAGACTGGAATCTTACTGCGTTAAATTAGCATTGAAAATCATAAGAAAAAGATGTAAGAAAACACAGTTGCACACAAGCTACTCATGGTTATCAATTGTTCAAAATGATTTGAACAGATTGTATGCAGAAAGTGACGATACACAGGACAGAAATTTGTGGAGAAATAGAGAAATAGAGAAATAGGAGGACCAACCCTGATTAAAGGAATAAGGCAAGGAAGAAGAAGAAGAAGAAGAAGAAGAAGAAGAAGAAGAAGAAGAAGTAGAAGTTAGTGCTTTGTGGCAAGAGGAAGTGTTAATTAATTTGACGAGAAATGTAGAATTGAGTATATGCGCGAGAACTATGGCGTGGTATCATTTTGCTAAATATAATACACATGGATTCAGGTCTGATTGATTTTACACAGACCGTATCAATACATTATGAATTATTGTTGAATTGTCGATTGAATGGCAAACACCACTTTGTATATTATTTGTCGACACTAAGCAGGCATTTGATAGTATTGAGTATTATATGATATGGAGAATTGTAGAAAGTTATGAATTCCCATCCAAACTGATCATCATTATGCATGACCTATAACGTGATTCATAATGTCGAATTTTGCATCGTGCAAGGTTTGTTGATTATTGGAAGCTTTTGGCAATTGAAGATGACACTAAAACTGAAAGTTCCGCATGCAAAGGACTCGGGACATATTTGGTAGTTTTAGAATTAAAACAAAAACAAACTACATTTGAATAACGTAATAATGATAATAATAATTTGTATAGCTAGAGTTTTCGTGTCTAAGGATGAAATATGTAGAAAGTCGCTGCACATCTTTTGCAATTAAGCGATGCTGTCATCCTTGTAATAGTACGAGGTTTTTTGTTTTTTTAAGACTAATTGTTGTAGCACAATATGTGGTATATGTGTATGAAATGTAGCAGGCATGACTACGTTTACACCATTTTATCTCTAACCGTTTCAATTTTTTCTCGTACAAAAATTTATGTTGTGAATCGAGTGCTTTAAAATTAACAGGGTATGGAAACTAGATTTTAAATTAATTACGAAATATATATTGAGTGGACTTTGGTTAGAATTATTGTAAAAAATTGATACAATGTATTTTATTCAAAGTATTGTGTCCATCACTACTTTTCCTCATCTTTCTGATAAGAGTTCAATAAACGAATCCATGAATCGATTCATATCTTGGCATATTTTTTTATAAGATCGAAAGTTTAGCGTGGTCATGAGTTACCGATTGAATAAGTGTTGATCGTGAGTGAAGCAGAACATACCTTTTCAGCATTTCCAAATATGTGGTCTAGCATTGTTATGCTGCAGTTGGTATATCTTACACATTTCATAAACTCCGTATGAAAATCAAGAAGTGTCTAATGCATTAGATGAAATTGATGGCGTATGGTTTACATAAACCTTACACATCAATCGATGACATTCAACTGCATTTTTCTTCAATTGGAAGTCGCACAAAAGCCTGTCTGACTGCAACCATTCAGACTATACTTACACATAAAATACAAGCACATTTTAAGTATTATTTCAAATAAGTTTACAATGCGATAGTTATTCCCCTGTCCTAATGTTTCCTAAACACTCGTATATGACTTTCAATTTCTTTGCAACTATATATATGAGAACTATATATCAATGAAAAGTAAATTTTATATAAAATGCTGATATAATTAATAATTCGTCCATATAAACGTATATCCTTTTCATTTCCAAGGGATTCAACCTACATAAATATTTTTATTTAAATAATAACAATAATTTACATGCAAGACTTCTTCTATAGAAATGTAATGTTATGTTATGGTAATTTCCTGTATTTTTAATATTGTGGCAATCATAATTTGTAATAAATTATATAATTTGATATAATTATAAGAAAATGACTAACAAAATATCCCATAGGAAAATGTGTGTACGTATGGTATTTACGTGTATTGGAGCATATTACGAAAGTAACTCGTAAACGCATTTTTTAAAAACGGGTATGAATTCCGCAAATGTTGACCTTAAACTGCCGTTATGCCTAAAAGCCTCAATGCAATTCATAATTAGATGAAGACTAATTATCATTTTACTATACTGAGATTGAGATATGTTTGAGGATTGGTAACAGGCCAAGTTCAAACAATCGTACAAACTGTAAGTCTTATATGGATGCCGTATACTATGACAAAACCTCATAAATAGTTGCGTGTACAATGGAGAAATGTCAAAACCAATCTATTATAGTGCATCTATCACAATGTACAATATTTTGTATTAGTATGTATAAGCAACTAAATTTCAATCAGATGTTTGGGTGTCTCAAAATTAATAAAAATCAAACGCTTGCAACGTTTCCAAAAAATTGCTAATACCTTTTTTGATAATTCGGTATAGTTGCCGTATAACAAGAGCTGCAAATACTAATTTATTTACAACCATTTATTTACCAAAAATATCCCTCGAATCAGTTGTCCGATGGTATTTTTGAAAAAAAAAACTTCTACAGACCTTCAATTTTAATATTTTCACCATTTTATTCGTTTTCAAAATAAATCAAAAAAATATTCTTTTAGTTCATAGAATTAACAGCTTGACATGTATTTCAATAAGATAATTACCATAGTGGTTTCAACACCCAATTTACGATACCAAAAAATATGTTGTGGGTGCGGTAGCATACAAGATTGCATAAGGCTGTCACCCATAAGAATAAATTGTAATAAATAAAACAAAAATATGTGAATATTAAGGGAAAAATTAACATGTAAAATTACATTAAAAGATTCTCCATTTTTGTGTGTAAATTCGTACTACTCATTAATGATAATTAAAATTTTATAGATCATAAAGTTTTATTTAAGATCTTAAGCGAAGTTGCAATGTCCAATTCTTGGAGGCAATGCTATCTCTTATCATTTTATAAAAATAAAGAACATACTATATAGAGTTGCTCTAAGTGCAGAGAAATAAAATTTACTTCATACACATTATAAAGATATGGGAAAGAGGTTTGGATACATGGATCCGTGATCTAATTAATATTTCACATATTTAATTCGGGTTCGTCAAAGACAGATCAACAACTGACGCCTTATACAAACGATTCGTTTAATATTTGAAAAATATAGATATGATAACATAGACCCTCACATGACATTCATTAATTTTGAAAAGGCATTTGATAGTGTATCTAAAGATCTCGTTTGGCAATCATTCAGATTTCAAATTGTTTCTGAATTATATATCTCTGCTATTAAATGTATGGTTGTTTTAAAGGTTAATAATAATAGCATTCAAACAAAATGTGGAAGATCGAACTCATTTAATGATGTAAGAAACAATTGTGGAGAATCAGATTGAGAAGTAGAAGAGAGCCGAGCTTGAATAAGGCAGATAAGAAGAAGAAGAAGTAAATGAATATTATATATACGCTAGACTGGAAATGTCAGAGTAAAAGAAGACCTGATCTACCAAAAGTAAGATGATAGTAACCAGTAACCATAGAAAGACGATTCCTGTTATTAACATTTTGTATAAGTGATATTTTACTATTATCTTTCATTTGAATCTGACTAATTTCAATGTGGATATCCATCCTATTTGGGTAGCTAGTCACAAATTGATAAAAAAATTTATAAAGAATAATTGATGGACATATTGAAAATAAGGGTTTCTTCTGTCATACAAATTTTAACAGATTATTGTTTTCGAAATTGACAGCATATTCAAATTTATTTCATTTTTTTTTTTTTTTTTTTTTTTTGAAATCAATGTATTGAGTACATAACCATACACTAGGAATCACATAATGTAATACGAACTCCTTTCTGTAATACATTACCTTTCATATATCAATTCTCTTGGGTTATTAATGAGATCAATATTTCCTTTTTATGTCCTCTTGTTTCACTTTCTGTGACAATATTGTGTTTACAGGATATAGGCCATCAACATCTTACACAAGAATAGACCAATAAGTTATTTATAAAATTAAAATTAATATTTATAATATTTAAAATTTATTTAGGTTAATGCTTTAATAGTTTTTCGTTTTTTTTTTTTTTTGTTTTTTTTTTGGTCATTAACAACCCACTACTGAAAACAAATAAAAAAAAACTAAGTACAAGTAAAAATAAAAAATTGTGTGTGGCCAAAAGAAATTTCAGAAAAACCTTGAGAACAACCTTCTAAATAATAAAAAAAATAAAATGTTTTGATAGATTAAAAAACATTAAATATTGTCAACAGTTTTCCTCAACCCAATGTTCTATCCTTAAGTAAATTTGAAATATATGGAAATATTTTTTGTATAAATTATTTAAGATACTTTTTCTACATTAAATTCCTTTTATAGTACATTTTTTCGTGAGGAAAAATGCAGAAGTATTTGCATATTGTAAATGAAATGATAAAAGAAACTTATCAGAATATAAAAAAAAAAAAATTAATTGAAATTAAATTTGCTGAGTTAAACACTGTCAACCATAAACTTCCAGTAAGTATCTCTATTTCAAGTTAAACCGTAACCTTAAGATAAGATAATTAAAACTTTCAAACAAAGCGGGATGATTCATTGATTTATTCATAAATCCTTTATTATACGAAATTTGTACAAAAAATGAATACATTTGTGAAAAATATTAATTTTAAATGTACAACACGTCGAACCCAGATGCCTATTGTATACATAGCGACCCGATAGCTCTTTTAAAGTTTTAATGACATAGCGGCTCTGAAACTGAGATTAGTGGCAGGGATTACTAAAACCAGCGATAAATGATTATGAAAGTAAAACGGAGGACAAAAGAGGAAACGGAGGCAAGGACAATATCTTAGACTCAACTAGCCGAAGCGTATCATACTGATATCAGAGACGCGACTGAGATATCAAAAAATTTAGTAATTGCGCGACCCAAACGGTGGTGAATATCTGATTCGTTTCATTTCTGTTATTTGAAACTAATTTTAAGCTACTAAAATTTTAGATTAGAAAGTGTAGAATTTGGTAAGTTGACGGGGTAGTTACAATGGCGATTAAGTGAATACATTATGTATTTAATGTTTGACGATAGCTTGATAATATAAAATTCATAGGTGAAAAGATGGAAAAAGTAGGGAATAAAAGTTGTGATTTAGAGTCATGTATATGGCTCCTATAAGAAATTTGGTAATAGATACCAGATTTATAGTTGTGGTCTGGTGTGTATATACGTGAACACTTGGTAAACAGATACAATACTTATCTGATCGGTCTACTGCCACATCACCGGAAAATGGGATTTTCTTATGATTGTTTGTCGAAGTACTTTTCGTTCAAGGATTCTAATTTTTTTCATTTGAACGATATCGAAAACCAAAAGAAAAATGCGTATGTCATTAAGGGTCTTATCAGTCGTTTCTACAAACAATCTTGATTTTTTTATCGATCCCATTATAAATGTATTAGTGTATCGAATATAAAAATATTTTATGCTGCTAGAGACAAACTGGTATAAATCAGACAGATGAGCTTTTGCGAAAAAGTGCAAGAAGCATAATATTCAATTGAATATTTTTTCATTGCATATTCAAGTAACCAAAATGGACCAAAAAACAATTAGCAACTATCTCGGCAACTCACCGTTGGATGTACGCAGTTTTAGAGGTGTACAACTTTATAGTGATCATCGTTTCCTTGATATACTTAATTTTAAAACTTCTATTAAAAACGACTGGATCAGTTTTAATACATGGAGTTCTAAAGTGCGAAGAAGAAACACACGGAATTAACCAATGTTAGAGATGTACTCAGTTAACGAACAGAGTATTGTCAATTGAATAAGTTGTGAAAAGTTTAAGGTGGGATTTGCGTAAATATTGCAGATCTGACATAATGGAATATTCAACAATTTGATAACAAAATTGATAGGAAATTAAAGAAAATAACGTCCAATTCGATCTGTAATATCAGATGGTTTATCATAATTGAGAAGTAACAATTGAATAGGGGGAGCTTAGAATTTTAAAAATTCATTGAATTGGTCCGTGGTCTACGAGGCTTATAGTTTTGTTGCGAGAAGGTTGGTCAGACAAAGATTCTAAGATTCTGCTGCAGATACAGATCTTCTCGTCATCAAATCCCCATAAAAAATATAAAATGCGGGATAATATTTCACCAAGAAATGCTTAAAATAGAACTTTCACTATTTTCGCTTTTTAGTAACACGCGGAAATAGTGCAAGGTCAATTTTAAGCGTTACTTTAAAATTTTCGCTTCATTGAATTCAGTGATACTAATTTAAAAAAAGAAATAATTTGATACTTTAACGTACAATAATCCTCCAACATATTATCTGATGTCGTCCCTCGGTAATAAAATGCGTATAATTAAAGATTTAAATGATTGTTTATGATGCGGTTGATGCATCCACTGTGTTCACCCCTTGATCCTCTATTACCTAGGCGAAGTTTGAAAATTCGTTTCAAATATGTTATTTGAAATGCAGTTGAGCGGGTCGTATTGTCAGCGTAAGAGATCATCGTTAGATACAAAAAATTTATGAAATGGAGACGAAGTGGTGAACAACTTAGACATTTTGGTAAAACTTCAGGGCAGACGACATGAGGCGCTTTAAATATAATTTGAAATGCGATTTATGACGCAATAAGCGAAAAACCTTACGTGCTAATTATTGCGTTTTAGCACACAGTTGCTACGGCAAAAATTTCTTTCAAATCGAGTGATGGTTATGGTCGATCTATTTTTAGAATGATAAATAAAAATTACATTAGTAATTGTAATCTAATTTATTCTACTATACTTCAAAGCTGATTTTTATAAAATCAAAGAGATACACTTCAAATCTAAGTAGACTAATTTTGGGTTTAGACGTTAACATTTTAATAAACATTTCATGCTAAGTATGCCTATCTTTAAACATCTTTATTGAATTTTAAATATAATAACATGAAATGAGCTATTTTGTTTAAAGCCACTTTAAAACATAACGTATCTTTGTAAACGTATAGTTGTTTTCTGAAGTTCGTTCTTCAATAAATCTCCATGAAATTCATAAAATTATAATTCAAAATTTTTTTTTATTTTTTATTTAAATAAAAATATATACAATTAGTTACCACTTAATCATTTTGATTTGAAATCATTTTGTTTCATTTTATAATATTCAAAATGTTCTAAATGTTTTTGTTTTTGCTCGAAAAATAATTTTTAAAAAAATTACGGCGAACTACAAATATGGCGATTAACAATCATTTCTACTGCGAATAAACTGAAATTCCTTACAGTAATTGTATGGAGTGGGCAAGTAATAAAAAAGTGGTTAACATTAGCAAAGATACTCGGTAACATTCTTGCAGATTTTAGACAATTTATATAGAAACAAATTGGATTTTAAATAAAATAATAATTATTTATTTCATTTTTGATAATTAATAGCCTCATAATACTACATCATGTATGTTTCTAGGTCGGATGTTTCGATGGATCTAAGTGTGACGAAACGAGAAAATGATCTATATATACTTAACGAAACTTACAAAACTAATTTTGTAGCTACGAACTCCTGATACGTTTAAAAGCACTTCGAGTAATATAGAACATTTTAATAATTTGACGTTTAATCATTTTTGACAATCATTTTATGCTTAATGAACGACATTATGATGATTTAAATAATTATTAACTTTTTAATTACCTCAATAGTCTATTAATTGAAGTTTATTTGGTCAAATCTGTGCTAAGATTTAAAAATGACGTAAATAACGGTAAATTGATCTAATTGTAATTGAAATTACGAATCTGAAGTACTCAATTAAAAAATATATCTACTCAAATGGTAACTAGTCACTAGTATTGGGTCGGTAACTAAGTAAGTGCGGATTTTATTTAAAAAATAAAAGACAATTTTTTCATGGAACAAAGTAACT
>JANSTX010055507.1:0-10118 GCA_027564355.1 Penthetria funebris
AATGAACGTACTGAAATAGCAAACTGAATTTTGTGATTTCAAAAGAATTTTATTCGTTTACTTAACGTTGTTACTGCATTATCTAATCACAATGTGCATCTCGTATAAATACATTATATATAAACATTGCAATAACGTTTAACATAAACAATACAAAACGTTAATAAGAACGTTGCAGTATCGTCTCGAAATCACGTCATAGTAACAGAATTTTATAACAATGTGATAAAAAACCGGGGCAATAACCAGCTGTCAACGTGGTATCAATGTGTTTAAAACGTGATGTCAACGCATTGAAACCTTAACCGTTATATAACAAAGTTGTGTAACCGTTATATTACCAGTTTCCAACGTAGAATTTCTACTAGGGATCACAATATTAATTGCTATTCATATGACATATAGCATTGAAGATTTTGTAAAAACTAATAAATTACGACTGTCAATGTGACGTAATTTTAATTCATTACTGTATTTTTGTTTTTTTTTTTTTTCAAATTTCACTTGCTCAACAATATGAAATTTTAACATTTACTTGTCTTGATCATAAAATGACACATATAACCCCCAAGTCTTTTATATACAAATGACATGTTTCAGCTATAAAAAGAACTAGAATAAAAACATTTATGGTGTGCATTCTAAATTTACAAGGGAATCCTGAAGAAAAAGCAGAAAATAATAAGACAACCATGTAAAGGTTGTTCCTTTTATTGTATAAATAAAAGATGTAACTCATATGAATTCGTTATTAGAAAAATATTTTAATCTATACTCGTCGTAGATATATAATCTATACCTTCAAAGTAATTCTAATTTATTAAATATAAAGATACAGAGTATTCAGTTCGTTTCCTTAATGGTATCAGGTGTCTGAATCTTTATTTCATATAGAATGGATGATGGAAAAAGTTCTAAGCTCTATTAAGTATTTTTTTTTTCTTATTCTTGCATATACAAATATCATTTATTTTCTTAACCTTTTTTTTGTTATCTTTGTATTTTGTTTTGTGTCCTTGCAATTGATATATTATTATAGAGTTTAAATTTGTTTAATAAAATTTAAGAAAACTTCGTTAATTGAAAAATAAAGAAAACATAGAAAGAGTACTTTAGTTAATTGATTTTGAATATATAATAAAATACTACTATCTATAGATAAATAGCCCTATTTTGTCTTATATATATACTATATCAAAATTGAACAAGTTAGCAGTAAGGGATATGACCGTGGACACCTATCTACATATGAACATGACTTTTGTTTATCGAACGCAATTTCAAAACATACTTGAATTGACAAATTTATCGCAATTAACATAGAATTTTAAGAACCACAAAATCGACTTTCGTTTCTTTGTTTACTGTTATAGTTGAGTCCCATAAAAATTATAGTATATTGGAATAAGTTTAATGATAAGCAAGTATCGAAAATAAAGTTTCTCAAATTAGAAAACAATGTCTAAAATCACATTAAGATTTGAGGGTAGGCTGACATGAGATACAGTCAGAAAGCAAATAAATATTGGTAAATATGCCTAAAGTTTGTTATATTTTTAGGTAATTTTTTAAAAGTTACGTGAATTAGGTAGAATTTATTATTTATATGGACTGATGTAATGATGTATGTATACGTTTATTATTGTGATGAGTTCATTGATCGACCAGACACTAAGTTATCAGAAGTATTGCAAGATTTTGGCCTAACTGTAATCCGTTGGGTAATAGAAGATATATTCGATACACAGACTATATCTATATAATGTAATAATCGATATTAAAGGTAGATTTAATTTTTAAATATTAATTTTATTTAAATTAAATGTAATAAAACATATTGTTCTATATCATTATTAAAATGAAGAAAGAATGTAAATGGATGTAATATCTACTGTATTAACCAATAAATTATAAAAAATAAAACTGAGGTAAATCTAAATTCAATAATAAATGTGTGTATTATAAAAATATAATATAAATCAAAATAAAAGTATTCGATATTGTAAAGAAAAATATTTAATGCAATAAAGAATAATTTACTTAAAACTAAGATTTACTATATAATAAGAAAAAAAATTTATTTAAAATTTTCTACATTGAATGATCGAAGGATAAAGAATTTTAAATTATCTTTCAAACAATTTTGTCGTTTAAGTTTTGAAGCTTTATTAATTGGAAAACTTTAATAGATATTACCATTCTCTAATTTAATTTCATCATTTTTATAAGCAAAATCACTAAACGAAAAATATGATGATTATTATGTAAATGCTCAATGCTTGATAACAGATAGAACCATGAACCAGATCAAATGTCGTTAACATATATAAATCATCAAATTATCATCACCATCTTTAACAGCACGTCACAAAGGCACATAAGACGGCATTAAGTTGTTAATTTGATGTGAAAAACTACATTAGTTTCAATGTTTCGTGAACCATTTAGTTATTCTACTAAATATTTGAATAAATTAGTAGAGTGGTGGAATGCTTTGGTAGCTAAAAGTTACCTAGCTTTTTGTTGACGTGTTCATTTATACACAAAGTCCATATGACTAAAGAAGACATTGTGGCCAATATTTTATGGTCACAATCACATGCCTTAATTGACGTATCGTATAGTCGTATTGTCGGTGATATCGTGGGAAACCTGGTATGTAGGAATTTATGTTAATTTAGAAACAATCTTAGTTTAGAAAAGCGGACGTGCTGGTTTCATGTCATATGACTGTTTCGAGTGTCGTTCGTTTTTTTTTTAATGTTTGTTACTCCGTTTTATGATATTCTATGTAAGTGGTCTATCTCTCCAATAACCACTTCATCTTACCATATCCTGAATTTTACACTTTTTTGAATAACGTCATAAAACTAGTAATTTAATGCCATACTTGAATAACGTTATCATCTATTACTGGTTAATATTTAATCGGGTGTTTGGCTATAAGCACAAATTTGTTTGTATTATGAATTTCATTATATATTCGTATATTCATTAACACATTGGCGGATGTTTGTTGATTTTTGTACATCGGTTAGACAATTATTATTTACCTTATTATGTACAACATTTATTTGCTGAATCAAACCACCAATAATTGTCTTATCAACATCGCATCGATTAGCGTTTCCTTTCGGAAGGCATTTTAGCTATTACAATTCATCATTTATTACTTTTTTAAACAGTATTTTGTATCAGTTATACAATATCTTTTTTCAGATATTGGTGTTGTTATACCTGTTCTTTAATCTGTAAGTATTTCATTATGTTATATAATATTTCAGGCTATATCTAGGGATTTTCTATTCTTTAATATTTTAATAGTTTGTTCTATTAGAAATTAATTGCTTAATTAACAAATTACCATTTCCGTCATTATGTGTGCCTTGCCATAAATGAGAAAAATTTCATTCATTTGTATTTTTACAACATTTTTTCATATATGCCGAAGAAATACAAATGATGTACACAATTTCTATATCTTATGAATATTGTGTATATGGAATATTAAACTACGAGTATATATGGAAAAGAATATAACTCTTTCATCCACAATGTATATTATGTTATGGTATAACTACCCCGCATTTTGTAACGGAATTTTGCTTATTTTCCATTTTAAATTGTAGTAATTTTATACACCTTAAGGGAGTCGATTTCTTTTGCACGCTGCTATATACTTCAGGAAATAGTAGTGAAGATGATAAATATACATAGTATTATTATTATACATTATCATTTATTACATACGTGACCTGTTTAAGTACATAAATTTAAAGTATTATCATTTTGTCCGAGAAGCATATCAATACTCAATTCACACTTACCATATTCAACTCATTATCATATGAATCATATGAATTTGATATTTACTAAAAACGGTGGTTTGATTGCTTGCAAGTTGATCTTCCCACACAAAGTATTTTACTCAACTTTAAACTTTTTAACTGCAGGTTTACGCGCTGCGTACAGGATAATATGAAATAGAATCTATAATTTGTTAATTACAGACAAGCAACTACTAAAAATTTAAGTTATTTTACCATCTAGACTTTAACACCAACACAGGAGTTAAGTTATCGTTTAGATTATTTTTAAAATATGCAAGTAGCTACAAATGTCTACCAAAATAACTGTTAATTGAGAATTATTACATTATTATTTATATTTGTTCATAGCTATTCTAGTCATATTGCACTCTATTAATGATATTTTATATTCCTGATTGTACATGGTATTAGCGTTTACATTTCAAAACACTGCAAATTATGTGTGTTTAGTAAATCTTTATTATAAATGGATTTCAATAATTGTTGTATGATTATATAGTTTTACTAATGTGTATCACAAAATTATTAATATTTTCGTATCCAGGATTTTACATACGACTCCATTGGCAACATTCATTTGTCTAACTGTATAAACCTAATGGCGTCGAGAATTTTGCTGATATTTATAGAATCAATGGAAATTTTATTTATATTTCTGGCAGAACATTTAATTTGCACAATTAGTATGAATTTCCATAATTTAATTTCCAATAATATATTGGCCAATATATGTAATATTATTATGAAACTATAGTTTGGTTGGTTCTATTTAACCGCATTTAACATTTCCACCATAATATGGTAACAAAATATCCTGTAAATTTGATCCCAAATGCATTTTGAATATTTTACATAAATTCGTTACTATACACGTTAACCCATAGTGTAGTACATAATAGATAATAATAATTGAAATAGAAATTATATAATACTCTCGTATATATTATACCAATTTTAAAGTATTCCACAACTTAGTTTATATATAGAGAGGAATATATATACAGACTACCCTATGTAATTTATTTATGTTTCATGATATACCTGACTATACATTTGAACAGAATATTTGAAATTTCTAATAGTTCTCCATACAAGAAGAATGTCTTTCAAATAACAGTATTTGCAGGTTGTTACTATTCGAGGATATCATATTTTGTCTCTGATACCATTAGGGAAACGCTAGTATATTTTGAATCGAATTTTTTAAATGATTATCATATATTCACTACTAATTCTTCATTTTACTCTGAACTTTTGTCAAGGATTGTCAAATAGTGTGATATATTACAATTATAGTTAGCAGACACTTCTTTCTTAAATCATTTCAGTCCTCGCAAGTTCACTGGTAAAGCATATTCAGTCCGTGTTATTCAAATTCATATAAACTACAATTTAGCAACAAACCGTAAATAATGTCACTGTTTCTTCTTTGATCTAGAGAATGTATTCAGCAACCAGTATTACGATATTAGACGTGCAATAAAACACACCAAAACCGAAAAATAAAGTTAAAATGCTTACTCGGACTCGAATAACAATAGAAGAAGTATCAATTTTTTATGTTACAAATGTCACAATATCATATTTTATCAAAATGTTATTAGGAATTATTCATTCAATAACATCTACAACTGAAGTTTTATGCATTATATTAAAATAGTTACCTAATGTATTACTTATTAATAATGAAATTATATAATTACTTACGTAATATTAACTTTTAATTAATTAATTAATTTCAATACTTATTTATTATTCAAAAGTTATTAATTAAAATATAGTGCAAATTCAAATGTAAAACAAAATTAAAACGTATTATCAAATAAAAGATGGTTGTTTATCAAGTATCAATTTTCAATGTTTTTTTTATTCATATATGGCTAACCACAAGTTATTTAAGTAGGGTTGCCTATGCGTTATCTAGGCAGGGTTGCCTACGCACTTTTCGATCAGCTAGGACGTAATGCAATACGTAGACTAGGGTAGTGCCTTTCCAAGTTTATTTTCTCAACCGAAAAAAAAAACGAAAATAAATATTACTAACTTACATAAATGTCAATTATTTGAAATCAAAGAAGTCAATATAATGTCCTGCGCAAGTGCGAAAGTTGTCAAACTATTAAATTGGCGAATTGAGTGCGTTTTTTCGCCTCTAGCGACTAGAGTATGTCTGTTATATTGCGAATAGAGTATAATTTCGCTCCAAATTATGTTAGCGGGAGTATTTGAATGTTTAAAATTAGATGTTTTAAACATTTAAAAATTTTATTTGAAAACTTTTAAAGAATTTTTTTTTCAATTTTCGGCTACTAATTTTTCGGCCATTATTTGTTTTTCTATTATTTAGTCAACATAATAGTTTATATAAATCAGATGGAAAAGGCTGCATACAACACTGTATATGATTGTCAGATTTGTTATTTGTGTGTTGTATAGTTTTATAAAATTTGTTCGTTTGCAATTATTGAAGCCAAATTTTATATTTATTAATTGACATAGTTTTATAATAAATACTTTTATTGGATTATATCAATTAGTATTTATTTTTAGTGTCACATATAGGTCATTATCATAGAAATGTTGATTTGTATAGTTGTTTTATGTCCTTCTTTGGCAAAGACCGCTTGTGCAATTTTATATTATTTAAAATAATTAAGATTAAACTTTATAAAAAACATCGAACCAAAGTGCAATCATTTCTGATTTCGTTTTCGACTACATCCATTTAAGTTATTTAAAAGAGTAATAAATAGTTAAATGTAATTTAACCATCTTTGTTTGTAAAAGAACGTTTGAAAATATATGGACAGACATGTACTTGATCGGTTAAACATTTGAACAGTTCTATAGTTACAGAAACCTGGTTTGTTGTTAAGGGGTTCATTCACCATGTCCATAAACAAGATACTAATATATACCCATATATTTACCATAAAACTGACATTAACTTTGATCGTGTTTCGGGGTGATTTCACAGTGAAGTAAAGATAGATTAGGCAATCTCAAGATGTTAGTCGGCCACAACATTTACCACCAAATTGATTACAAATTAGTGCATATCTAGAGTTATTTACGTTTATATGTCATAAACAACCAAAACATTGTAGTCAATTGTTTATTCAAATGGCGTATTGTGATTCGGTGTTTATTCTTTTTTTATTTTTACTTTATCACTACACTTTTTGAATTCGTTGATACGTCACAATTTGTCTATATAATAATTTTTCTATTAATTCGTTCGCGGCAATATGTGTTTCTGAGAATCAGTTTTTCAATAATATATTAGTCGAGCTTGCAAGTCTTTGTGTATTTATCAGTGTCTCAAAATTTTACTGTTATAGCACATCATCAGGACGTAAATCTATCAGTTTCGGACATCAATTCCACCAAATGGGTATTAATGCTAGATAGAGTCTTTTCTACTCATCGTATAATTACATCTAGGTCAACATTTAATAAAAACATATTACAAGCCAACGCACCTACTGAATAACCATATATGCATGATGTTTGGAAAGAGAACTGACCGCAAAGTGAATTCAAATTATGACTATTTGATAAGGTGGAAAAAATAATATGCAAGTCGACAGAATACTTTAAAGAGTTATTAAAAAGGCCGTTAAGACATCTTCCTGAATGCAATAATCAAGATTATTGCAATAGTTTCAAATTATTGGATATGTTTAGCCTTGAATCAGAGTATTTGTAAAAAATTGTTTCAGATCTTGACTTTACCGACGAGAGTAATGAAAATTAGTTTGTTACTAACATACTATGCTCACTGCAAGTGGTCCTTTTAATCCAGTAACTGATGAGTTGATAAGCACAACATTGACGAGTTTAGTCTCCATCCAATAATATATAATATATTGTTTGTTTTACGACAGGAATAAATTATAGACACATACGTATATGTGATCAAATTTCCAGTTGGAATATGTGGAGATAAAAATGAATTAAGTCACCTAAATATTATTCTTTCTCTGGAAAATAGAAAATTATAATAATGATGTGTAGACGAGTAATCTATAGTTTAAAATATCCTTATATTTATCTCATAGATTCATTATCGTATAGAGTATAAAAATCTTATTTCAAATAATTATCTAAAAACATACTCTAATATTTATATAGAATAAAAAAAAAAGTGATACTGAAGATGAAGCATCGTGTTAACCATAGATAAATATTTGATTATTTTCATTCATCATTTAAACATGCTGGTTATTAATAATGTTATGGCATGATAGGGAAAAGTTTTACATCACCAATTTCTGGAATATTACTAAAATATTATATGAGTTATATGACTTTCAGTATATATACTTACCAAGAATCTATATATTCTAATAATTATAGATATCAACTCGCGTATTAGATAAGAAAGTATTCCAAAATTTTTGGTCATGTCATTTATATCTGGGACTAAGTTTGAATGATTTTCATTAGTTTATGAATTATATATACAAATATGATAAATTGAATAAATGAATGATTTATTTTCAGATTATTAACACCTACGGAGTATCATACTTGTAATAATTTCATATAAATCGATTTCAAACAGACGGATATTTTAGATTTAGTATCTCTTTAGTCGTTAGTTATGATGTCATGTATTTGCTTGTATTTTTTATATAAACAAATTATTTTAAATACAAGTATTTACGCATTCAAAAAATTTAATTTAATATAGCTTTGCCCCCTATTAAAAGTATTTCCAATTCAGTAAAATTAATTAGAAATCAATACGTCTCTTAAACAAAGCATAGAAATATAAACAATAATGTGATAATGATATATATTCTTCATGTCTCTTACTATTACTTGTTCAGGATCGACCATTCTATTTTAATCTTAGAAGCCTCTGCACACTGCGTGTATAAGATTTGTATATTAAATAAGATAACTTACAGAACTAGCTTTTTATTAAATCCTGCGAAAAAATTAAACAATCCTTCTTCATGGATGATTTAAATTCTAATAAATTTAAAGATCGATATGTAAATAAATCCATTTTACGACAAGCATTTAACCTAGTGTACGAGATTATGATCCTTATGTTCTGCATAAATCATTAAACTTTCGATGAATTTTAAATAGCTATTTAAAAAAAACCTCACCATTCCTCCCAGTCAGTGTATAATATAAATCTAGTAATATATAAAAAATCTAATCCGTTTCTGAGCAAGATAATAGCTGTGTTTAATGATATGTATCCTGACTATAAAAGTTTTACTTTTGTTGGGGTTGTAAAATTCACAATTTAGAAAAAATATTCTTACATATTTTCTTTTTTCTTTTTTTTTTTGTGGTTTGGATAAATTATAGGATAATGCGGCTAAATGAGTAGTAATAAATTTAACTTTTTCATATAAATTTGTAGTGTAAAAGAAACAAAAAATATACTTAAAAGTATTTTATTTTATTTATTTTTTTTGTATATTTATATTTAAATAAGGTGTAAATAAATTTCTAACTGTATTCAAGTCCTCAAATCCTGTATTTCTTTAAAGAATTTCGGAAGTTCACGGAATCATAAATTGAGAATGCCAATGTATTTTTTTTTTGTTATGAACATTTTAATATTGCATGTATTTCAATATATTTCAGTAAAGGATCATTGGTAATTCTTTTATCTTATCCTCACAGTTCCGACCAGTAGATATGTTTATCGCAAAAAGTTTACAAAACCTTTGTATTATACCAATAATATCAGTGTCCGTATATAGTATATGAGATGATTTTGTATTTGTATTTGAAACTTTTAAGTGACCTTTGGGTCATCGAGTTTTATCTCTATCTTGACTATTTTAACGACATCGCCTATTGTGGCCCCTTTATAAATATATGAAATGGAGGAATATTAAGTGCTATATTGGCAACGTAGGAAAAATCTATTAGCTCACATTATAAGGAGAGACCTGGCAGATGTTTACACAATTCTTTTGGTGTTTTATATACTCAGTGCTTTCTGCTACCATACTACATAAGCATATATGGTCTACGGGTGTCTGACCACCATCGCGTACATTCATTCCATTATGGGATTTAAACCGTATGTTCTCCATACCAATTCTTTTAAATTGTCGTTTCGAGAAGAAAATGTAAAATCAATTATATAGTTATTCGGTTCTACATCTGAATAATTCTGTAGAGTATTGTATAAATCATCACTTACCTAAAATATCTTAGTTAAAATAGTATCATTAAGGCAATAAATATATAATCGTATATATATTCATGTTATTGGCAAAAGACAATTGGACAAACGTTAACAGAAATTAC
>JANSTX010055508.1:0-10118 GCA_027564355.1 Penthetria funebris
CAAATATAAGTTTTATGACTTTAAAAGCTTTGTGGCTTAAAGTTTTCCAAGTGAATATGAAAATGTACTTAAACATTTGAAAATTAGCATTTAAATCGCTTACTAAATTATAAGCTAGACAATTTCAAGGGTGATAATACTATAATATAGACAGATAATAGTAGTACAATATAATATTATTATTATGGGTATATAAAGGGCGGGTGTGGATATTAGTGCTAATATAAATGAAAAATATTTTAAGGGTTATTGGTCTAAGTTCTAAGACAGAAGCATTTAATAGCGATTTT
The DNA here is from genome assembly GCA_027564355.1 of Penthetria funebris. Lineage (NCBI taxonomy): Eukaryota > Metazoa > Arthropoda > Insecta > Diptera > Pleciidae > Penthetria > Penthetria funebris. Next base: position 291 of record JANSTX010055508.1, read on the forward strand.
ACAGACATTGTTTAAGTTCTGTAAAGTTACAATCATCAAAAATTTTATATGATCACCAATAGATGTTTGGTGACCCGAAAATAATTATTCATTATTTCGACCTCAGAATGCCTAAATTCTATTTGAAAATTTCCACTTTTTATCCTCATACATTTTGTAGTACTCAGGCATATTATGCTACATTAGGTTGAAGTAATTTTCACAACAGGTAATTGTGAAATTTTTTTTACTAACATATCATAATATTATAATGATGAAACTTTTGAGATCCTAATAACATGTGAAATGTAGGTTATAATCATGAAGGTTTACACAACATAATATAATCTCTGTAATGATACAGATTTAAAATTTAATATAATCGTAAAATGAAACTCGTAATACTGTCAGATTAAAGTGATATTAAGCCATTTCATAAATGTAGTTAATTTTAATTAAATTTCAAACATTTAAACATAATGATAGTATATCATCATCATTTCGACCTTTACTCGACGCGTGAGCATGGACGTCAACGAACAGCCGCCATTTTTCAAGGTATATATGGCAATTACGCATTCGAGAGCATATTTTACAATTTCACCGAGCCGGCCGGTTCAGTGTGTGAACGATTCAATTTTCTTCGGTTGACAATTTTGTTCATCGCCTTCAGATCTACCAATTTTCACACATTCTCGTTTGATACTGTATTTGGGCAAAACATTCTGAGTCAACCATTATTATTTGACGAAAACATTGATGGAAAATTTTATTTTCAATGTTATTTGTCGCCTTCCAAATTTCGCAGTCATACAATAGTACCGATAAATATTTTTTTTTTTAAATGTGCAACTTCTTTTTAATTTGTGAGGGCCGCCAAACTCCATTCAGCGTATTAAACATTTGCCGAGCTTTTTATTTACGAAACCGTACATCTGTGTCACCATCACCAGTAATTGTCAAAAAGCACATAGTTTGTATACGCTTTTGTTTGATGGTCTGGATTATGGTTATCTACAATAATGAATTGATATGGTAAGTAGTTTAATACTATAATATCATATTTCAAAAACGGTTAAAATTGTACGGGAATGATTAGGCGAACAATTATGAAATACCATGTGCTTAAAATACGACTGTAAATGGATTTAGATCAAATGAGAATACTTTGACAACTATTGACTTACGAAAACGCAGACAATTTGGTATATTGAAATAATACACGAATTGACACAACTGGCGCAGATGACTTAAGCACTAAAAAGGTACAAACTCGATATTCTTTGGTTGAGTGAGATCCAATGAAATGGAAAACGAAGAAAATGGACATTGTTTTCTTGTGAAACAATAAAAAATGGAAAATATTTTTGATATTTGAAAAATTGTGTTGGTAGAGGGAAATCATTTTCTAAATCTATTTATTTCAAAAATATTCGTTTACGTCCCTGTCATTTAAGTTATTAAAGATCATAGCAATATGTTGACATTTTATGTATAAATTTTTTTTTGATATCGAAAAGTGCTTTTAAAATCTTTTAAAATTCATACCAAAATGATGAAATAAGTTGAGTATATTTTTATGTTTTGGGTCAGTTCTGCTGAAATTTTCCTTGGATATTCTATATTTTGTTTTCCATTTGTCAATCAATCGCGATATTATGAACTTTAAAATTTGTAACCTTTAAACTGTTACATTCCTAATAACTCTTTATGTTTCGTAAATTACTTGTTTTACTGTACAAAGTTGAAAAGGCAGACAGTGAGGGAAAATTGTGTGAATTATTTATTTCTCGACCTCATGTTGATTCTAAAGTAGATATTCTTAGGCATGTCGATCTTCATCATTAATTTAGAAGGATAATGTTCAGTGTTTTTTTTATTGCTATTGATTTTACAAGAATATGGTAATCGAAATTATTATTCAAATTGAAAACTTATGCCAGTGAATTTTGTGTATGGCTTTCATAAAAGAATAAATAAAGATTTCTGTGAAAATTTAACTTTTATCTCAATCAAATCAAAATATATGCTTGAAAAAGTTAAAATTTCTAAATTTAAATTATGTATAGATATATTACATAATGTTAAAAGTTCAAAATTTAAATCTACTCCGTATCACATTATAAGGATTTTGAATACATACTCGTATCTATAGACGAATACTTGTATATGTAACTGATAAATATTTATAAGATATTTAAATTTTCGGTATGTCCTTATTTATCATATACCTATCACGATACATATTTTTGCAAAATAAAAAAAAAAAAACAAAAAAATATTTTAAATTCCCTCAATAAATTTAAATTAATGTATTCTGAACGAAAAACAAAACATACAAAAGTACTTTCCTTATAAATTGAATTTAAGAGAATTGTAATTTGGGTTACACTTTACTTAGCTCAACTTATCCCCGCATCTATATACTTTCACTTATACCTTTACCAACGACATCGACATTTTACCTTAGCTGGTAATTTAGCTTAGGGATGTTTTATTCATGTACAATAAATTCTATAAGAAAAAAAGCTTTATAACGCTTAATTTCATGCCTTTTTTTCTTGAATGCCTTTTTTTAGAAGGGCCTTTTATTGCTGGTTTAGAGAGAGAGACCGCGTGTTAAGGATCCACCTGTTCATTCCCACATAATGTTGGTTATTTTGTTAGTCGACCCTTCCCTAATCCAATAAAATATTCTATTAATTGGTTTTTAATTTTTTATTTTACTTAAAAATTCAAATATCGAAATAAATACTTAAGTATTTTCGTATACTAATTTAATATCGTATAACGTATTCGAATACTATAAAACATGGACGATAAAAGATGTACATAAAATTACCGTCTTAATACAAGTTTTCCAAATTCATTAAAAGCATTGCCCTTATTTTGAATATTATTAGTAACAATAGTATATTACATCAATGATTTTTCAAACTTTCAAAAAATAAGTCCTTATATTCGAAGCATAGTGCATAACGTTGTTTGTTGTCTCTAATGAAATTAATTCGTAGCTGGTTCTTTGATAAAACTTGTCAAAGTTTTTCATATAGGAAAAGAACAGCTAAAGGACTACTGAAGAAAAGCATTATATACTTGTACGAATGTTCTACCTTTCTAATAGAACATAATAATCAGAAAACACCCACTAACGATTTCCCCAACAACGAAAATTTGTGCATCAAAGAATATAATTAAGAATTCATTTTAATGCATTTAGCTATATAAGAATATATTACTTCATTATGGGATAGTACATAGAAAATTCGACAGATACAAAGTACAATTTAATTTAATGTGATCTAATTAAAATCCTTTTTGTAGAAAGCAAATATTTAAATTTTTACATCTGTACCCTACATAATGCAATTTAATTAGTAAATTTTATAATTTTTTGAAATAATTAATATTAGGACATTATATTCGAATATTTCGTTCAAAACGTTTAACATTTAAATGGGTCATTATAACCAAGGTATTAACCTAAGTGATTATCGTTGCCAATTCTATGATAGCTAAACATATGGTGAAGGAACTCATAGGGGAAATATAAAAATATGTCCAACTACGAGATACTTAAGGGATTATTTCTATATGTGCTCTAAAAATAGGATTCGATGAATTCACAAAGATGAGATTTTGCAAAGGTCTGGAATCGGTTGGTTTTCCATTAAATAAGGATCGTTATGGGCGATCTAAAAAAATAGAGTTTCTTTCGATAGAATTATTGTTGACAGTTAAATTTAAAATAAATTTAAAATAAAATTAAATAATTGACATTTTGTTCAATCGCATAAAAAACATACTTCACATTTAACTTAAAGAAAACTCTGTATATTATAGAAATACCGGTAAAATAAAGTAGCCGCGCTATAAATGGAAAATGAAACACCATTTCAATATGCTAAAACTTTTTAAAACCGTATTCAACAAACTTTTAAATTTAATTTAAAAGAAGTTTTCCTTCCAACGCTCGTCTCTGACAACATTATTTTATATAAAATAATGTTTTTCAAGTACGTCAAATTATAATATTTAAGACATTTAATAAAATATTTCCAATTTTATAATTTTTTCAACATCTGTGAACAATTTAATAAAACCCATAATATTTCGCCCATCATATAGTCATTATGGGCAAACCATCATCCCTTGAAAATTACTCATTGATTTTCTATTATGTCCTTTAAAAGGTACGTATATTTGTTTTGAAAATCGGTTTGGTTGATGGTGTTTGACATTAGATATTTTTTGGGTTAAATTAAGTGATATTAAATAAATAAGACTTTAATATTTATATATTTTTACCCCATCCTTTATCTAACTTTTACACTTCCTTTTCATATAAATTATTGTACAGGTAAAAATTAATATAATTGGATGATTATTTGATGAAATAGAATTTCACAAAGACGCACGTACTATGCGGTTTTGACAATAATTGTACAAGGATTGAATATATTTAATTTAATGAATATATCTCATATTGCAATATTCAATTTATTAAATTATGTAAATGCATTTATAATATGTAATCAATTTAAATACGTAGCGCATAATAATACCTAAATTATGGTAGTGTACGCAAACAAGTACCCCTTCAACACATATTTTATTCAAATTTATTAAATCATAAGAGAAATTGTGAGAAAATTTAACTAGTACCTTGCGGATTCTAGTAAAACCTTGAGTATAACATATATATTGCGAGACGCCGATTAAAGCCCAAGATCACAGTATATGTGAGTTTTACGGCATGTGATCGTTACCAAAAATATTGATATTAGTGTCTTTTTTGTGGACTGGATTACTAAACATATCACGAGTTACTAAACATTTCTAGACAGGTTAAGTTTGTCAAGAACATTCAAATGAAAATCTAACACTTTTATTATCTGTATATTTGTTATATATGTTATGATTCAATAATTTAGATCAAATACTCTCAAAATCATTTTTAATGTCTGTGCCACGTTCTATAAGGACGCAAAAAAACGTTTTTCTCCTCTAGTGTCTTTTCGATGATGTCAGTGATTCTATGTACGTGTGGTCTATTGTTGAATATTTTTTCAACAAATTCTAAATTGATGATTTGGTATTGGTCTCCTTCTTTCAATTGTAGGTCGAAGCTGCATAACTTGTACATTACAGGCAATAGAGAAATTGTACTGTAATATGCCATTTCATATGGCGGTTGCACTGATTTGGGAATAATTATAACTTCTGCCAGTTTTCACAATCAAGGCGCATCCTGAATGTAGTATTAATTATATTGGAGAGTTTAACCGTATTCTTTTTTTTGAGTTGATTAAATATTTCTTCACTTATTAAGTTGAAACCTAGAGTTTCTTTTGTATTGATATTATTTAACTTCCAGTTGGGATGTTAGTTTGATATTCATTATATTTTCTTGTATATATTCTTAATCAGTTGGTGTGAATTATAAGTAAGAAATGAATAGATTTATCTTTTTTATTGAATAATTTGGTGGGCACAGTATATTCCTACAACCGTTATTGGATTTAGTCTGATTTTGAAGTTTACAGCCATTGCCTATACGTTTTTTAATTTAGCCTCTTAAAAATGTTGAATTTTCTCTTTAACTATGATGCCACTTCCTCTTCTAGCAGTGTAATCCGGGTGCTTGGTATCGTATTCCATATAAGCTCTAAACTTGATATTAGATTACATAGTAAAGTGTGTTTCAGTTATTAGACACACATCTACTTTTTGTTTACCTAGAATTGTCTGTAGTTCTTGTTGATGTTGTCACAATCCATTGGTATTCTAAACCAAAATTCTCAGTATATCATACACCGTTAGTTCAGTTTTAATTGATATGTACATATGCGGTAAATAGGTCAATAAAATGATACCAGTTTTCCAATCGGATCCAGAAAAATTAATATAAATTATTTTTCATCTCAATCTATTTCTCTAGTCCAGTGAAACGATTGGTCATAAATATTGTATATGGATGTGGAAGTGGAGACTATATAGCTACGTATTGTTTGCGGGGATATTGCGAACGAATATTGTTCGGCGCAATATAATCAACACTTTGGTAAACCATTCCCATACTCGTTAGCTTCTTTCAGCTCTAATGGCGTATCATTGGTGGAATGTAATACTAATATGGTGCTAGATTACCGATCATTTTAGATAAAATACTCATAGTAATCTACATATTTTAACAAAATATATGAAACGCTTAGTACAACCTCTTAAATCCGAACGAAAATTTAATTTTAACAAAAATAACACCTTCAAGAGCATTCCATCAATTAAATCAAAGTTGCTTATAATTAAGTGAAAAGTAAACTTTTTACCATTATCAAAATTATGTTCCTAAAAATTTTCTAACTTTTAGTAATTTAATTTTAAATACTGTTTTGAGCACCTTTTAATAAAATACAATCTCCTTCATTTATCTCTTATTCTTATATACCAAAATTATGATAAAGGATTCAGTATAAGATGATATACAGTTTTTATGTGATAAAATAGAATTTTAAATCAATGCTATTAAGAATTATGAGAGTTTATCATATTAATTATGCGATAAATGATAATTGGTATGAAAGATGAGTTTAATTAAGATCTGAAAATAAGTTTTCAAATGACTATTAAAGAAAATCAAGTAAAGAAAAATTAAATTGAATGTTTGAGGTTTTTTTTAATGTTTTAGTTCTTCTATTCGGTCGCTGGACTATTCGGCCGAAAATTCATTTGTCTGTCCAACAGCGACATAATTCAATATACGTTTAAATTATTAAAAATTTTCGCAATTGAGTACTACAGAAGTATTCCAAATTTAAAGTTCGTATCATCTTATAACCCATACGGGTTAAGGGCGCATAGGACGGCATTACTTTATAACTTGATAATATATGATCAATCATAATTATCTAGTTATACATGTAAATATTTCAGTAGATTGATGCATAAATCACCAGCTACTTAGTTTTGCGCCAGTCGACAATAACATCTTATTTTAAACCTCAACCACACGCTATTATAAACAGATATCATGATCAATTCAGCGGTGACATCGCGTGCAGGCAAAGATGGGTTGAGTAACCTCGATGACAGTCGGCCACTCCATTCATCACCTCTCTTTATCATAATATATGTTATATCACCTAGTTTAAACTATACAAAGCAAATGTTTATCGGGGTCGATAATAATTGGCATAGCCAGCTATATGTTCATTTATATAATGTTATATGGTCTGTCTATGTATATATAAATAATTTGAAAACTTGTAAATATTTTCCTTTTAGCTATTAAATTTAAAGAAAAACCAAACTCTTCAGCCTTAAATTCGAATGAATTGAATACAGAAAATTCATTCAATTTCAATAAAGACGAACAGAAGTACTATGTACTAAAGTATACATAACATAGGCATGATCTATTTATATATCACCCCTTAATCGTATATATATATGATAAGATTTTATGAAAAATGTCCTTTCTTATATCGGGGTTGTCTCTTATTCCTATATATTTCAAATTGATGCCACGTGAACTCTTATGTGAATATTGCAGTCCTTTTGAAATTCCATTTTAATCAAGGATTTTCATTTTAAATCAATTTTTTTTTTGTTTGAAGTAACTTCGTTATACAATGGCATCATTGAACAATAAAAGTTATGGAAAATTCAAGCAAGAGGCATAAGATATTTTCATTATTTTGTTATTAGGAAGATATATAAAAATGAATAGATTTTCAAGAACATCCAAACGTATTAAAGATAGCATAATTCAGTTTATTAACTTGTATAAAGAAAGGATTACAATTTCATAATTTTTGTTTTAGAAATATTCACAAATTTTTGCACATATCTTGTCAAGGTGTTTTTTTTTACATATTGATTGCCAAACTGAACATAGTTCCATGCCATGTTATTTACGATTAGGTTCTCTACTGAACCAAAGATTCCAGTTTAACGCACATCATTGACCAAACGATTCAGTGTATAGTAGATCAAATTTTCTTTTCGTCGCCTGATGATCACCTCAAGGTCCGCCAATCTATACAAATTATCATTTTTTATTATATTAGTGCAAATAAACAATTCGATTTTAATATACGTAATTTGAGCTTATAAGAAATTTGCATATGAATATGAACTTGACATTCGCACATCAACAAATCCAATCCAGTACTAAATAGAATTTTATGCGAAACCTTATCAAAAGCCCTAATAAAGCCAGTATATATCACATCTAGTTGTCAACCAGGTTCGATCATTTTCATTGCAAACCCTGTGAAAAGCAACAGATTCGTAAAAGTTGACACAGACGCCTAATAAAGTCATACTGATATGGTGATACAATTTACAGTTAATGACCTACACATAATTGATTCGAAGGGCTTGCGAAAGACAGTGTGCAGCATTGTAATAATATCCATATAAGTGGCAGACAGGTCTTCTCGAATCGGATTCAAATATATTTGTAGTATACAATATCTTGCAAAAAAGTGTTTAGTACAATCAGAGAATCCAAGTCCGAACCTATTCCCCTGAATTCCTTCTATTTGTTTCATCGTCAACGTTTAAATCAATTACCATGTAATTTATGATGAAAATCTGCATGTTTCATTGTGAATTCACTTGATTTGATTGTTGCAAACGTCGGCATTGGTGTATATTGTGAAATCTGTCAATATGTATATTATTTATGATAGTTCAAGGCCAAGAAATGTGTCAAGAACAAATATGTCAATTTCCGATCGAAAATCAATTGGCATCAAAATATTTCCATTTGCTTCGTCATTTACCCGGTTAACGTTTGACAAATTAAAATCATCACATATAATTAAAGTTCGTCAGTATAATTTACTTATTGTTAGCGATGTAATCAATAGCTACAGTTTCACATATAATTTTATATTTTAATTTTATATTTTAATAGCTACAGTTTCACATATAATTTTTATAATCTCATTATCTCCCATATCATGTCAATTAATAAATTAATCATATTAAAATTGTACTCGTACATATAACAAATTGACATTAAATATTAATATGAAAATGTAATAATTTAAAATTATTTGCTAGTTTTTAAATTATGAATTTTTTTTAAATTCATAATCACTGTGAAATCCATTAATCATTTCTTTATACGGAAATAAATAAAATATTTTTGTATAGCAAATACAAAACAAAAAATGTATCCCATAATTTATAAAACAATTTAACCAAAAGGCTACGTGTCCTTTGATTTAATATACATAAATACATATATGTGTACAATGTCTAAAATACATTATAAATTATGTGAAAATTAAATATTTTTCATTAAAAAATGACAATCTATGATATATCATAGTTAAAAAAAAAACATTAAATAGATGACATACCCATGGTCCACCTTGATCCCAATATCCCTCGGTTATACCATCTGCCCATTGTGATTCTAATGGTAATTCAGGTTCTGGCGGCCACAACGGTGGTTTGGGTGCTTGTGGTGTTGATGGTTGCCCATGGGCGCACCACAATACTGATTGTGGACAACCTATGTTGATGTCTTTTTATTTTATTTTATTTAAAATCTGACAACAATTGAAATGAATCATTCAATCATACAATTTTTTGTCCCTTTTTTTTTTTTTTTTTTATTAATTTAACAATACCACCCTTAATTTACACTTTAAATTTTATGTTTTAATTTTCACTTTAAATTTTTTCAACATAATTTAACTACAGCATTTTCATTTACTTGTACTTTTAATTAAAATATGTGAAATAATCAAATTAAATAATTAAAGAAAAATACGGCAAAAAAAAAATGGTTAAATTTAAAAAATGTTTAATTTTAAAAAATTGAGATAGTAT